>JAJLUQ010000060.1:0-90750 GCA_030564385.1 Blastobotrys robertii | reverse complement strand
TCTGCTTTGGTGATCTCCATGATGTTTCCGCCAAAGGAGACATTCTTGGGATGGCCCTTGGTCCACTTGTGCAGCAAGTCCAGCCGCATGACCAGCTCCGTTCGCCAGGAGAGCGAGGGCGAAGACCGATTGAAGAGGACCGTGCCAAAGATGCGCTCGAACGCGGCCCGCCAGGACGAGTCGTGGTTCAGGACATAGTACCAATGCTTGCAGACCAGAGCACAGGAGTCCAGCGTGTCTGGATCCAGGCTGCTGAAGACTTCAATCAGTATTTCCGTGGGTAAGCCATTGTGAGTTGGTTCAATTTCCGTCCCGTTGTGCTTGTCGATAATCCGGTTTAGGTTGTCGTAAGCAGTGAGGTCTCTGGGCATAAAGCGGGGGAGAGTCGAGGAAGAATAGCCACGGGTACGCGGCTGAGAATATTGATCGGTAGCTGTATTGGCAGTAGCTGAGTAGCTGGGTAGCTGTGAACTTGTCGCTGTAGAGTACTCGAGTGGAGTAGTTTTGCCTGTGAGATGTTCTCAGATGGATCAAGCGGGCGCGCAAAAATTAAGCACGAGGATAAACGAGGGCATTGATTCGGCGTCTGTGCTTACAACTACTAAACCACATTTAGCAAAACATGCTGTTAAGGAGGCCCGGGAACTTGGGCTTGAATGCCCTTGGTTCGTATGCAAGGAAAGCAGTTTGGCGAAACACAGGAGTGAGCGCTCTGCGGGCACGAGCACTTCACACCACTGCCGTCCTCAGCTCCATTGTGCACCCAGCATACCCCGATGAATCCTTCAACATCCGGATAAGGACACCCGGCAAGATTTTCGCCGAGCCGATGGACCCTAAGAAACAGCTGGGCCTGCGACCGATATACGACGCACCGGCCGGTCACCACATTGCATTCACAAAACGAGCCTCTTTCGGGTTTTTCCTGATAAGCCTTTACGCTGGCTGGGTGGCCTACGCCTCCTCACTACCCAGCTATCTGGGGCTCATTGGCATCGTGCCCCTGGCGCTGCCTATTCCTGTGCTGCAGTACCTCACAAAGCCCTACGTGACGAGGATATTTCGGCTGTACGACAGGGGCGTGCCACAGACATACGAAAACATCACCAAAGACGAGACACTGGTCGTGGAGCAGGTTGGCGCTTTTGGAAGGACGCTGAAGGCGACAGAAATCAAGGTCCAGGACATTAGGCTCGCCAACGAGAGAATGGGCTGGGTCAATTGGGTCTATACCGATCCTGTTTCTAGAGAGGTTATCAAACTATACGTGGCCGACAACGTGGGCGGCATCAAAATGGACAGGTTATGGGGAATCATTGAAAAAAATTCCGGCGTCGACAACGGAAGAGGTTTTTTGGACGAGCGCCCTCAATAAATACATGCGGTCACAGCTTGATTCTAATGTTGAACTTGTATAGCCCCATGGCAACGATGTAAATCCCGCCTAGATAGGCTGATAGAGTAATGATTGTTGTGATTTTTGATGCGTCCAGTGTATTCATATTCATGTTGATCAATCCCGTGAGGATGTTGGCCAGCAAAAAAATGATGAGGCCGTTCACGTTGACGGCCTCCACGCTCTTTGAAACGGTGAGCTTGTATTCGACGTTGAGTCTAGTCGGAAACATGACCGTCTCCAGCAAGACATATGCTGCAATGAAAAAGGTGTTGTACGACGCAACCCACAGCACGTAAGGCAGGTTGGCCAGCCGTCGCGAGGGTGCCACGTACAGCATCACTGCTTGGAGTACAATGCTGTATACCAGACTGGATCCAAGCAGCAGTCCGGCCACCTGTAGTCGAGAGTTACTTGCACTCAGAAACTGTTTCTGGCTCTGAGGCAAGAAGTAGCTCTTGAAAGATACCGAGCTCGGCAGTACGTAGTATCCCGTTGACTTGCCAATCAGGAAGATTGACAGGTATCCGAAAAACGAGAAAAATCCCTCCTTGTTCTGGGATAGGATGTCGACTCTCGGGGCGGTGAGGATGTAGCCCAGCAGGTCTGTGTTGCTCAGACAAAACTCATATCCCACAATCACCGCCAGGCCAATGAACAGCGACGGGATTTTACTCGGTGCCATGTCCAGTACGGAAACTACTGGAGGTAGCAGGCCTAGAGTGATAAAAAAGTTCCAATGGATACCGTACTCCGTCACGTGCTCCTGGTATTCCAAAAACTTGACGAAAAAGAGTCGAACAAGTCCAAGCAGCAGGACAGACAGGGCAGCTCTGAAAGAGCTCAGCAAAGATTTGAAAAAGCCCACCTTCTTGTTGAGAAAGGCACCGACGAGCGCACTTCTCGCTGAAACGACGCCCATAGAAAACACAAACGAGCCGACACCCAGGTCCATGAGCGACGTGCCCCAGGTCTCGACTTTTGCGAATCGTCGCGGGAACTCCTTGAAGTCCACCGCCAGAATACATATGCAAGTCAGAATCATCATGCCGCCTCTGTACATTGTGAGGAACGACCGTCGAGGAAGGTACTTGTTAAGCATGGAGTTCTTCTGTGCATGCTGCTCCTCCTCCTTGCTTCCGAGCCTGTTGTTGGTATCCTGCAGTTGTTTGCTGACGGGTCTCGTGAAGAACACCAGGACCCCCGGGATGATTAAGAGTGAGTTCAAGACCTGTGGCATTGACGAGTACAACGTGACCGCGAGCAATGGCGCTATCCAGTGTAATAGCAAATCCAGAATTGCTGCTGTTCGGCCCCCGTTCTGGAAGAATGACAGCCGCGATTGTAGTGCCGACCACGCAAGGTGTGCTGATACAGAGACCAACGTTACTGCATATGTCTCTGATATGGGCCCGCCGGACAGCCCGCTAACAAACTCCTCGTGTCTCGCCTTGTACGACGCATGATCCTCCATCATCCCGCCTCCTTGCTTGCGGTGGTTGCTCTATGGTTGGTTGGCCGCGACTTGGTGTCTGAGATGAGTGTCGATGGCCGTGATTGTATTGGGACAGCGCACACGCGTGGAGATGATGTGCGTCGGATCTTGTTCGGACTTTGGCTTTAAGACTCTCGTTGGACCCGGTAATAGCGGTATTGACCGTGTGACGACGATAAAGCCGCTGCCGTCGATGGAGTCTGAAGCTCTCGGCTTTCCCGAGTGGGCCGCATCGGGGTACCGGTACTCGCTGCGCCGACATAACAGCGGTTGACAGCGGTGAATAGCTGGGCGGCAGAGAGATGCGACATCCGGGTAGCTGAATAAGGTATATTCAATTGAATGGTTCGGTGTAGAGCATGATTGAGTGCTTCGGGTGCCCTCTGGCATTGCCAGTGATCTGGCCGCTCTTCACGTCCGTGTTGTGCCACCGAGAGACTCACTTTCTTCTCTATAGGCCTTATGAATGTTATACTCTTCGTCTCTGCTGAAAAAGTCTTGCACTCAGCGTGGCAGTGTTCGGCTTATATGCAGGTCGCCAAGCAACTGCATTTTTGCTGCCACCCCTAACGAAATTAACAAAAGTTGACGAAAGTAATCAGGTTTACACAGGGCATTATTGGGTATACGCAACAATTGAGGGCAAACGCGGCAGATATTTCATCAAGTTGGTCAGAAGATTCAATCTCGAGATCATACAAATTCACTATAGCTAGTCATTGTCCTATACCGCGCGATCAATACAGTATCACCGACGGCTTGACTCGCGTCGCCTCTTATTGTCCCCTGAAGCTTCCGTTCTATTGAATATTTCCCGCAAGGCCACATTTTCGCTCTTCAATTGCGAATTTTCGTTCCTCAGAGTGGCAATTTCCAATTTCTGCGCCAGAAATTCCGCCCGCAGACTTTCCAGGGCCTCGTTTACCTTTGATTCGCCAATTCTGTCCTCATAGACCCTGATACCATGATCCAACTTGCTATTGATGGCTGCAACATCTCTCTGCAGCTCTCTGACTTCGCTCAGGCCGAAGTCACCGGTTTTGCCACCCAGGTGCGCTGGTCTGATTTCCGGCACACGAGCACTCTGTCGATTTCTCAAACTAACACTGTCAAAGTACTGTCCAGCATGTGGGTTCATCTCAATCTTGTCTTCTGAGGCCGGGCTAGCCGGACTTGGATACTCGCATGACTTTTCGACCGTTCGCACCTGTGTGGAGGGTGGACTCTCGTTTCCAAAGTTATATAATTTGCTGCCTAATCCACCTCTGCTGTTATTACTTCTTTGGCCCCTCGTGCCAGACCCCCCCTTCAGCGTGTAGTACATGTTTTGTCGACAAGTCGAAGACAGCCGCATTTAATGCGGCGTAAACCTAACCCAGGGTGATCGTTTCCCTAGAATCTGAGACAGGTTTCAAAAAAGAAACGGTCCCGTAGTGTAGTCGGTTATCACAGTGGATTTTGACGAAGTTGAAACCTTCCGCCAACCCCGGTTCGAATCCGGGCTGGACCTTTTTGCCTGTTCGCGTACGCAGCATTGATACTTTTTGCATATTATTTCATGTAACCAGCCTAAATTATTACGAGCGGGCGGGCAGGGACGAGCGCGTCGACTTGGGCGAGCAGCTCATCAATAGCTCTTTGATCCTGGTTTCCATAGACTTGTTAGTAAGGCGTTAATTGATTTTGAAAGTGTTGCGCTAAATGCTTCTTGCTCACATGCAGCCTCTCGGCTTTTGCAGTGCTATCCTGTTACCTTAGACCATGCAAACCCTAGCTTGACTGTTGGCCCCGCGATGGCTGGCGATCCTGGAAAGACGCCTTCCTTGGCACATCAGGATGAGATGATTTCTTTTCATGCTAAGCAGCGACTTACCTTTCAGTGTCTCTACTGAGTGGAGCGCGGTGAAGGTTGGACCCTCAAATAGAATAACCCTGCCTGTAGACGGATCCACATTATACAACCTGCCTTCCACGGGCTCTAGCAGCACTTCTCGCTTGAATATAACGAGAACCACGTGACCTCGAGCTTGCTCCAACTCGCGTGCTGAGTAGCCCCCATACATGTTATCTCCCAGCCATCTCCCAATCACTCATCTTCAACACTAACCACACTAATACACCACATAAAGGCTTATAATGGGCAACTCAAACTCACAAGAGGAAGACGGAAAAGCTCACCGAAGGACACCTCGGGATGACAAGCGACACCGACGGTCTGAGAGCGAGGGTATTCCTCGGGTACACAATTTTGACGAGCCGGCACAGGGCATGCCGATCAAGCGAAAGCCCTCAACGAGTAAGTCCGCTGGCAGCTCTAAACTCAACACTCCTTACGGCACCACACCTATCGGCGGCGTTCTCAAGGCGGCCAAGTTATCCAGTCCAGAATACAGCCATGTCGAGCACGTGGAGGACGTTCCACAGCGGCCGTCATTTCTAAGGCGAAAGTCGGCTATTGTGCTTGACGGAGACGATCTGGAAGAGGAAACCGAGCAGCTGAGAGGAATGAAGCTGGCCGCCAGTGCCGAGGTGCCTCCGTCCCTGTCACGGGCCAACTCTGGCGAGGAAATTGAGCTCGGAGACAGCGAATCCGACGAGACCAAATTCGACACAGTCATCACCTGGAACCAAGGCGGAAACCGAGTGTATGTAACCGGTACCTTCACCGGCTGGCGAAAGATGATCAAGCTCTCGAAGCAGGATAATGGCGAGTTCAGCACCGTGATCAAGCTGCCCAAGGGAACCCACAGGCTGCGATTTGTGGTGGATAACGAGCTCCGGTGTTCCGATGACCTGGCTACTGCTACAGACTCCATGGGAAACCTGGTCAACTATATCGAGGTCGGCGAGGACGTGCGACCGCTGGTGCATAACAAGTCCTCGTTCGAGGGGTACGGCTCGGACGGAGTCAAGTACGAAAAGTTCCGAGAAGAGGACGCCGTCATCCCCGTGGTGCCGCTGGAGTACTGCCGAGAGATTCCGGAAGTATTTACGAACCCAGAGGTCATGGACCGGTTCGTGTCCAGCGACTTTGTGACGCCGCCGTACCTGCCGCCGCACCTGGAGAGCGTTATTCTGAACTCCAACTCGAACGAAAAGGACAACAGCTCTGTGCTGCCAATTCCAAATCACGTGGTGCTGAACCATCTGGCAACGACATCGATAAAGCATAATGTTCTGGCGGTCGCGTCGATCAGCAGGTACTCGAGGAAGTATGTGACCCAGGTTCTCTATGTGCCATTGTGACTGAACGAACAGCCATAGCCAGACTACACTGTGACGGGAGGTTCATGGGCTTGTTGCGCTCGAGACAGGCTCTTAATTTTGGCCGCCTTGAACGGTAATCACTTTGAATACGCAGGCCTAGGCACATCTGGCGGGCTAGAGCGACAGGTGACAACGAACAGAGACGAAACACACGGGCCGGACACCGAGGAATTGTGTTCGAGCGGGTCGAGATAGGGCAGCATAAGATGCGACTACAACATGTTAAGTCGGGCAACATGGATGATGACTGGTATATACACTTCAAAACACGAGAACCGGGACTAAAGCCACATACAGCTTGAGCAGCATTGTTCGCCCTGCTGTTGCGCTCGCCCACCAGCTATTTATTGTTTCATCTAGTCCCCTTTCGTGCAATTGCGTTGTACCTGTAGATGCCGAATCCAGCAGTAGTTGGCCCGCCGTGCCCACTCTGGTACCTTTTGTTTACCCCTGTTTCGGAGGTGTTTCGAGTATGTTTCTCATTGTCTCGGTGGTTGCTATAACTCAGCGACTGCGGGTCTGGTGGGCGACCGTTTCTGCTTGTCGTGTTTACGCGTTGGGAAGTGATACGCGTGCTAGGCGTCTGGCGATTTGCAAGCGCGTCGCGTAAAAATAACATTGTGTCGGTCAGGGATGATGTCAGATAGCAACGGTGGCCAGGATAACGCAGGCGCTAGATCCCGGTCTGCATGCGCGGGGCTGCAGCGTGCCAATTTAAGTTAATTCCTGGTCATTGCACACATTATACATGTTATGCGACACGCTGCGCTGACCAGGACGCGTGAGGTGCGTCACTGCCCGCTTAGGCTGCGGGGCGCTATTTTAGGTGCCGTTTGGGCCGGGATCTAGGACATGGAATATAAGCGTAGAGAGTAACTTACATAAAAACGCTGTTAACACTGTAACCAACACCCATCAGTGATCATCTACGAATGGGCTGGAACGAACGAAAAGCGCGAAGCAAGCGGTCTCTGAGCCTGTTATCGATATCATCGCTGGTGTCGCATGACTCGACGAGCTCCAAGGCCGAGTACAGGACCAAGGGCATCAAAAAGTTCTTCAGGCACTCAGCGGCAGTGCCCAGGACGTGCGAGGTGGGATATGAACTATATGGGCAGGAGGAACGGCAGGAGGATACGTGAGTACAGGCTACAGCAGGGGATGAATCACCGGGTATGATAGCCGGACCAATCACCACTCGCTGGGCTCGTAATGCCTGGCGCTGCGACTGGGGGCAAACGAATGAGGAGGAAAGAAGAGAAAAATCAGAGAATAGGAGCCTGGAATTGCTGGTAGCGCGAAAAAGGGGCCCACTGTCTCGTGTAGGTCTCGTGGGGTCTCATGGGTACGTCAAGCTCGAGGGGCGCGCACCCCTAATCCACACCATTTTTCATTTTTACCCCTTTCAAGCCCACGCAAATCTTTGATACCACACGGACTGGCCCTGTACCGGCCTGTCGTGGGATTCTACCGATTGCTCGACTCTACTTCTCTTCATTCTTTGCATGGCTAAAAGTTGCAGTGCGTATGGTCCACCACGGTGGATGCCCTGACGAGGACCGCGGAAGCGTGTGCCTGACGTTCTTGGCTGGTATTGACAGCGCTATTGACGGAGCTAACCTAGTTTTAATCAATTTAATACGGAAAACAACACACACGCGGATTGGTACCAGGAGGACACTATAGGTGAGTACGAAGCGCCCGCGAGCCTGAGCCTGTGAGCCTACGAAGCACTTCTCGCGACGAAACAGTTGCACTCAGTATATTGGTGCCTAGTGTCAATACTCAGTGTGCTGGTACGATGTTGACGGTACTAGCTACTCACGAATCGCTGCTGGTCGATTGAGATCAGATAGACGAGCATTGTGTATAGAGCACAGACTGCTCGCTAAGCTCGCATCTTGTGTGTACTAACGAAGGAATGAGCCGCCACACCCCGACCTCTTCTGAAGACTCCAGCAAACCGCGAATCAGCGTGGACCAGGGGCGGCCGCTGCTCAATGCCGCCCCTGCCGGCGACGTGGATCACGCCAACAACGTGTCCAAGGACTCGTGGCTGAATCGACACGCTCTCAACACGACCCTGCACCTCCCCGGAAATGCCTCCAACCCCACGATGCACAACTGGCGCCTAACGCGCGCCGTCCTAAAGAACGGCTCTCTCAGTCTGTACAAGCCGCCGACCGACTTGGGTATCAAATCCTTTGACACAAACATCCAGCGTTCAATATCGCCTGTGCCGGACCAGCAATCCGGTTCAACCAGAGTACCGCCCACGCCCAATACCATCTCGACATCTGCATCCTTCAACAGCGCATCCACGCTGGGCCAACACAAGCGTGTCACTTCGCACTACGCTGCGACAGCCACGCCGACTACCGCATCCGCGCAGCAGTTCCCTCATCACAGGGCCGTCGGCTCGATATCGTACAAGGGCTTCGAGGCACACCCTGACCTCATCTACGACTCCAAGGGCAAGATTGTAGGCGGCACAGACGAATCCATCTGCCACTCGATATTGTACGGCGAATCGGACGAATTTGCAAAGACTAGTGTTATGCTGATGCCGCTGTTTAGTGATGTCGTCACCGCGTTCAGCTATATGGGCGAGTTCGCCAGCATCGTGCAGCCGTCTAGGACAGCGACCGGCCCCGGCTCGTCCAAGAGCCTAGTCCAGCGAATGAAGCTTGTCGTCGACACTGTCCAGGCCAACTTCCCTGGAATGCTCCTGGATACGACGATTTTCGCGGCGCTGCTGCACCTCATCGAAGCCATCAGCTCGCATGATGACGCCGTGGCCACGGACCTCAAGGTGGCCGTCGTCAACAAGCAGCGGAAAATGTCCGAGCTGCTGTCATTCGCCTCAAACCAGGACTCGATTCTCTGGACGGTCCAGCCAAAAGTTCAAAGCCACATGTCGGAAAAGCTCAAGGTGTTTCTCAACAAGGTTGAGATCGCCACACGACACGCTGCCGCCGGAAACATTGCCTCGACAACCGTTAGCACTAACGGTGCTCAGTCACACATCATGTCGATACCAAACGCGCCAAGACCAATCACTTCAGTGCCTCCAGATTTGTTTCTGGAGATGAGCGTGGACACCTTGGCGTCCCAGATCTACTACTTCCATCTCGAGTTCTCGCGCAACTGGCCGCCTACCTCCGACATCTCGCTGCTCTTCACAACCCGATACAACTACCAGCGACACAGCCCGCTGGTCTTTGACTCGTCCAACCTGCACTTTTTGGGCGGACTGTTACTAGACCATCTCTTTACCGCTGGAAAGCGACGAGTCGACTGCATCTACCGAGGTAAGATCATCACACACTGGATCAACCTCGGTAACGCGCTCAAGGGCTACGGCGATATGGTTGGCTGGCTCGCTGTGGCGACCGTCATCTGCTCCGTGCCGGTGATGCGTCTACGCGAATCATGGAGTCACGTGTCCAACGAGCTAAGAGACCGGGTCGTCAAAGAATGGGCGCCTGTAGTCTTTGACCTTGAGCGGCGGCTATTGGTTACAGACATGTCTCGGAAAAGCACATATCATGTCTTGGCTCCCCAGGGTATCGGCATGACGTACCCGAAGGAGCGAGTTGTGCCATTCTTTGGCGACCTGTGTGTCAAGTACGAGGAGGGTGCGTCTTACAAGCAGTGCGAGTCGCGTCTGAATCGAATCCGAACGGCTTTCGAGCGATGGATTTCGTATCTCGACCAGATTCCACAGAACGACACCTTCGAGAGCGGCCCAGAAGCCGTTCCGTCGCTGCAGAAGCTCCTGTACGCCCTGTTGGCTCACCACTACGATACGCCCGTGTCTACACCAGAGTACATTCTCAAGCTGTCTTTGGACGTGGAGCCAGCAACTACCGGTAATTACCTGAAGCACCACTACTCGCAGCGGTCGCCTCTAGCCACCGGTGCCTACCTGCCACTGGTGTTCACCGAGACCAATTCGTCGTACAAGCTCTTTTCCAAGTCTGCGCTGGTGGCTGCTTCGATCGTCGCCCAGCCGACGCACAGCCTGAACCACCACCCGTCCTTCACCAACCCCAAGAGGACAGTGGGCAGGTCACACACGTCAAGGTCAGATAACCAGGGCGTGACCATTAGGCACGGCTCTACTGGCGGCCACACGCAGCTGTCGATTCAGTCCAATTCCTCCACCTCGTCGCTGGCGAACCCAAGCACAGACTTCTACGCCCTGCAGAGATCAAACTCGTTCCCGCCAACCAGCACTCAGTCGTTTGCCATGACCACCGGTGTGCGAGACGTTGACATGTTCAGTCGGACATTCATCACGCGAAACGCCAGTCGACACGCCCTCATCCAAAACATCAAGGACGTGCTCAACGTTGGGGCCAAGCTGTATCACATCAACGACGACGTTGTGCTCAAGTCGCTGACTGACGAGTCGTCGCGCCCGTCCAGCGTGATCGAGACCCCGTCTAAGCGACTCAGTGCGAGCTCGCGACGGCTGTCTGCCCAAATGTCTTCCACAGGCGAGATCATCAAGATGGAGAAGCAAAAGAACGTGGAGGTCGTCGTCAAGGCCGCTAACCTGGAGCGACTCGTGGACGTGCTCATTCTAGGCGTCTACGACTTTGGACACTTGGTGACACAACTGAGCGAACAGTCTACCCCTAACTTCAGGATAGACATGGATGTCAACACGCTCACGTTCTTCGCCACCTTCCGAAGCTTCTGCTCGCCGTTGAGTTTGCTGGAGAGCCTGCGCCGACGGTTCATGGGCGCAAGGTCTGCTGCCCTCTCCATCGCCGCTAAGCGTCTTCAGCACCGACAAGGTGTCCCCAAGCCTGTGGCCGAGCCCGATCCAAATGCTGGCCTGGCTTACCTGCTGAGCAACATGTCCACCGACAGCCTGCATCACGCGGGCGAGGCACCTTTCCCCAACTGGGACGCGCCGTTCGATGACACTATCGATGTCGAGTGGAAGATTGTCGCCCAGATTCAGATTGGTGTTCTGGAGGCATGCCACTTGTGGGTGCTGCAGTACTTCTATGACTTTGTCAACGACCTGGCTGTGCGAGACCAGTTTCTGGACCTGCTCAAGACTTTCGAGCTGGAATACGTCGACATTTGGAAGCCAGCTGTGGTGCTCAAGGAGGAGTACGCCAACTACTATAAGTCTATCGAGAACCTGCACAAGAAGATTCGAAAGCTCTTCATCAAAAAGTCATACAGGCCGAACGACATCAAGCCGCTGCTGCCCAAGTTCCCAGTAGGCTACCGGGCTGAGAACCTGATTGTGTTTGGCGGGCCAGGCAGTTTCCTCAAGATTGAGAAGTTCATCGATGACATCAACATTGTGGTGTCGGAGTACTTTTCTCTGATACAGCTCAAGGACTGGATAGAGGTGTTTGAGACGCTGGAGGTGCAGAGTGCTGAGCTCACGGGTTTCTTCCACTACAAGCCCACACAGTCGCTCAACCACGACGAGGAGATTGTCATCCAGGACGTTTTCTCGTACTTTTACACCTTGTACCGAGAGGACGAGCGTGTGCTGCCGATGCTGCCACAGCCTATCCAGGAACTGTTCAAGCTGCACAACAACATTGTCAACTATATTTCGTCGCAAATCTGCGACCCGGTCATATACAAGGACGACCGAGTCGGACGAATGATGACCGTCCTGAAGGCTGTCGGTATCATGAAGACGCGAATGCGAAACGTGAACCTGTTTCCGGACAGCGACAGGAAGGAAGAGGACGAGCAGGGAATCTCCAAGAACATTCCTGGCTTCGTCGAGAGCGCCTTCATTTCAGCCATTCTGCGACCAGAGAGCCGTCTCTTTGCCAACTCGTGGTCTCAGGCCGTCAAGGAGCTGTCGCGATACTACACCATGGCCTCGTTCAACACCACGCTGCCGCACCTGGAGCCATACATTCCTAATATCCCGGCTGAGGAGCTGAAGCTGCCCAACTCGTCGCGAGCCCTGACTCCGTGTGTGGGCTGGATGATTGAGCGAATGCTGGAGATTGTGTGCTACGTGCCCAACATGTCTGTGGAGAACCCATCGCTCATCAATTTTGACAAGCGAAGATACATCTACAACCTGGTGACTAACGTCATCGACATGAAGGTGCTGATTGACGGAGGCGAGCTGTCTACGCTTGTTGGTGGTGTCGAGACTGCTACTGCCCGATACAAGAAGCTGGCGTACCTCATCAACCCGGACAAGACCCTGTACGCCCTGGACAAGCGAGCCATCAAGGAAGCCGCCAGCAAGGAGGCCAAGGAGTACCCTAAGGCGAACGCTAAGCTCAAGATCTTTGGCATGTTGGTGTCTGGCGAGGTTGAGAAGCTGAAGCGAGACGCCAAGTTTCTCGAGAATCTGGAGCGACAGGCCAAGGACACCAAGAAGATGGGCTCGCGATTCAAGTCGAGCAGCAGCAACTCCATCGCTGCTTCTTCTTCGGCTTCCACGGACAGAAAGACTGCAAAGTCGCGATTTGGCGGTCTGCTCAAGGCTGTGCGACCCATTTCCATGGCCTTCAGCAGCAGTTTCAATGTCCCCGCCAACGAGCGAACAGTTACGCCTTACGAGCTGCCGCCTGTCAACAGCTTTGACCAGCGGTCCAAGCTACTGGTCACACTCAACATGGCCAATGTGGAGGTAACGCGAAACAAGCCAGGCATGTTCAAGGTCACACACGATGGCGCCGAGTTCCTGCTGCAGGCTACGAGCGAGACTGACGCGGACGACTGGATCAGGCTGCTGGCCTCGTCGAAGAAGTACGCCCAGACGATTGAGCAGCTCAGCTCGTCGTGCTCGCGGGTGTTTGGCGTGCCAATCTCCGTTCTGTGCGAGCGAGAACACCGGGAGATCCCCAAGGTTGTGACGATCCTGCTGGCGGAGATTGAGAAGCGGGGTCTGGACGAAGTTGGCATTTACCGAATTCCTGGTTCGCTGGCGAGCGTGAACGCGTTGAAGGCCGCTTTCGACGAGGGCCATGACGTCAACATGCAGGACGATCGATGGTACGATATCAACACTGTGGCCGGCTGCTTCAAGCTGTACCTGCGAGAGCTGCCCGAGTCGCTACTGACCAACCAGCTGTTTGACGGGTTTGTGGCGTGCGGAACCAACGAGGACGTGGCCAAAGTCAAGAGCCTGGTAAACCGACTGCCATCATCAAATTACTACCTGTTGAAGCGACTGGTGACGCATCTGAACCTGGTCACCGACCACGGCGAGACGAACCGAATGCACGCCGTCAACTTGGCCATTGTGTTCAGCATGAGTTTCCTGCCATCGAGCGCCATGACGTCGTCTGTGTCTACGGACCTGGGAGCCATGCAGAACGTGCTCAAGTCCATGATTACACACCACAACGAGATTTTCAGCAACGAGGAAGCCACGCCGGACGAGGGCCATCCGCTGGTATCAACAAGGTCTGTCGTTAGCTCAAACACATTTGCTTCGTACCCTACGAGCGCCGACAGCCTGGAGCCTGCCACGTCTATTGACCAGGTTGCCCAGCCGCACCATGAGCAGCACAGGCACGCGGAACACGAAAAAGAGGACTATCACAACCGCGACAGTTTTACCGAAGTTAGTGCATACTAGTATGATTGATGTTTATAGTAATGTTTAGAACGAACCTGACCGTAATGTCCTATACAGCCTCACGTCTTTAGTACTGCAACTCTCACGCCAGGATGCATGCGTCTGTAATGCAACTGGGGCAACCCGCTGCACGCATTCAGGAGCCTCCGGTCGTCGGTCACACTAGCCATTGACACGGACAGAATCACAGTGCTGAGCTAACCGGATTAGAATTACGTCCGGCACTAGCCTCATCCGGCTAGACACAGTTTCATGCCTGTGTTTATGCCCGGACATAACCGGCTCCGACCTGGCCCGCCTGGGAGGTGCCTGATGGACGAAAATAAACCGCCTGTACGACAATGCCTGTGATCACGTACATTTAATTACCCGGCGCGTAGATGAGGTCACATGACCCATGTGGTATGGCTCTCAAATGACATCCTAACGTGAGCGTCTACGTGAAGAGTAATGCCTGATTCGGTCACGTTCTCATTGTGATGTCTTTGCCTCTCGGAATGTCATCTGACTTGCCACAGGCTTGCCTCCGCTGCCAGCTGGGACCTCGGGTGCGCGCGGAACAAATTCTATAAAAAACAAACAAAAGGGAGCTTTTTACCTCCTCCTGCAGAGATTTACTCATCGCAACTTGCTGCCATGTCTTTCTCATTCAACTGGAAAGAGTTTGCCAACGAGGAGAGCTTCTACACACGCGCAAAGAACCTACTGACCGATGCCCTCAACAAGAGCAACAAACCGCCCATCATCATTGACGAAATTATCGTCAAGGACCTCTCGCTAGGCGACGAGGCCCCTGTTTTGGAGATTCTGGAAGTTGGCGACCTGGCTGAGGACAGGTTTAGAGGCATCTTCAAGCTCAACTACTCCGGCAACGGCGCCATCACGCTGAGCACCAAAATCGAAGCAAACCCTCTCAACGTTTACGCCTCTAATGCCCCAGGCTTCAGTTCACCGTCTTTCTCGCTCTCCACGTCGTCGCTGCCGATGCCGCTGAACCTGACGTTGTCGGAAATCCGTCTGTCCGGTATCATCATCTGTGTGTTTTCCAAGCAGAAAGGGCTTACGCTGGTCTTCAGAAACGACCCCCTAGAGTCCATCAAGGTCAGCTCGACCTTTGACGCGCTGCCAGGCATTGCCCGGTTCCTGCAGATGCAAATTGAAAACCAAATTCGCCTCCTGTTTAGCGAGGAACTGCCCGGAATCCTACACAGACTCTCACAGCGATGGACCCCAGATTCAGGTATCGCGACCCCACGCACCACAAAGCCGCTGTGCTTCGTGGAAATCAACCCAGACATGCCAGAGCTGTCGCCATCAAACATGCTGCGACTGGACGCCCTCGTTGCGTCACAACAGACGCTCAACCTGTTCACGCCCTCAATACCCGACGTCGTTTACAGGTCCAATCTCGAGGTCTGGGAGCGCGAGAAAGAGCAGAAAAAGACTATGGATACCTCACAAGATGCATTGATGGAGATTATGAAGCAATCCCATCTCAACAACAAGAACCACAAACCAAAGAAACGGACGATAAAGCTCAACCTCAGAAACAAAATGTCCGCGGCAGAATCCTCATCATCAAACACATCATCACAGCCTAGCACACGAACGCCGACGCCGGTGTTTGCCCCAGTCCTCCCTTCACGCGTCCCCTCGCCGATACCAGAGTCCCCAGTGGAATCGCCCGTGCTTGCCCCCCTTGAGCCTGTCGAGGTCAAGCAAACTGCGTACCCAAAGGATAAATCGCTTCCTCTAGAGCTGGAGTCCGCCTGGAAGGACAAGCAGGGCCTCAAACACAAAATCTTCAAAGAATTCTTCAGCGCAAACGAACGCATCTCGAGCTTCGACATCCCGCCGCCTTATTCTTTTTAAAATATTTATTGTACATATGATTTAACTAACCCTTGTAAGCCAGAGCCTTCTTTGCCATCTCAAAGGCGCCCTCTCTCGTCTTGTGACCGCCAATGAATCCTGCTGGATGCACAAACACGCAGCCTGGCAGATCCAACAGCGTAGACAAAGCATCGTCCCGCACACCTCGCCACGGCTCTGGCAGTGCCTGTCGACTAGTGAAAGACCTAGCAGACTCCGAAACGGCCTGAATTCGCCAGCCGGCTCCATCAAAGTACAACACGTAGAGAACCTGGCCCTTGGCGCCCACCTCTTCCTCAATATTGTGCAGGTGGTCCTTGAAAGGCACGTACTTGTCAAAGACGAGAACTCGTCCCTCCTTGTCGTGCTCGAATCGCTCCTCAAAAGCCTTTCGCACGTACTCGGTAGCGGGATACCATCCCTTGCCAATGCTCTCGACAATAGTCTCAAAGGCGTTGCCCATCAGCTGAGACGCGACCAGAAATCGCTCCAGCAGCAAACCCTCGTCGTCGCTCTTGGGGTGAGTCCACACTGGGTTCAGTCGAGAAACCATAGAGGGCAGGGTGATGGCAGAGTTCTTGAAGGCTGGTGGCTGAGAGTCGGGGTAGGCGGGAATACCATTGTCGTTGGCATCGATACTCTCAACAAAGTCCTTATAAATCTTTGGGTACAAGACATTGATGATATCGTCCTTCTCATCAGCATCCAGCAGCTGGGCCAGGACTTCCTTGCCAAAGTGCTTGTAGACGAGACCAGCGGAACTTAGCTTGGTGGTCCAGTCGGCGCCAAAGGTCTCGTTGAATCCTCGCTGGTGGTGATCAAACAGTCGCTTGCCGTCGTACTCGCCAGACACGTCCACGACAATGTCGCAAGTCTCCCATACCTTTGGGTCACGCGATCGGACAATTTCTGGAGTTAGTTATGCACTCGACGCGTAGTGTACTCACCCGCATCCTTAAATCGAGGCAGCAGCCTTAGCATGTACACGGCCAGACTCTCGTCGGCGTGGAAGGTACCGCTGTGTGTTCCGATTTTCATTTGTGTCTTGATCTTTTTACTCAAAGGCTCCATGAACGCCTTTATATGTCTAATCTTGAAGGTTGATGCTGCTACATATCCGCAAAATTTCACTGGAGGGACCCGTGCGGCTGACCCTAGCCCATTACGTGCATATAATAAATATGTCTATTTAGACGACCTCTTCTTGGCCCTGAACTGCTCGACCGTGTACTGCTCGCCACGCCTTCGCCCGCACTCGATGGCAATCATTCGTGCAAAGTCGACGTTCTCCCAATAGCCTGAGTGCGCTGTGAGCATGGAGATGTACTGGTACTCGAGCGTGCCAGTCTGGGGTATGATCCAGTCTATTTGGCCATTGTCGTTCAGCATACGCAGCCTCTTTTCTCCCTGCGACTCTCGTTCGAAATCGTGTGTCTCCAGCTCTATTTCTGCGGGGAGAGACGCGATTGAGGTTGGACTCGGCGAGCGCACTGGCGACGCCGACCGCGACGTCACAGCGCTTCCATTAGCAATTGCAACGTCTTTTGGCCGTCTGGACTCACTCGAAGATCTCCTTGATTCTTTGAAGAACGGCAGCTTGATGCTGCCAAAGAAACCAGCACGACCGTCACTGAGAAAAGCCTTCTCTCCCGGCAGCACTGCCGGTTCCAAGTTCAAACTCAGTTTGGCGTCAACGGTGGGATTGAGCAGATAGGCAATTGGGTCGGCGTAGTGCGCAATGTTGTAGATGTTCTGAACGCTCATGCATCCATATGGCGCTACCTTCTTGCGGTGTTGTTGATCGTGCAATGCCCGCGGGTACAACCTGCTGCTATTGAGGAGCAGAAAGAATGCGACAGGGCTACCACACACAAACAAGTTTGAGGTGTCGAACTTGAAAAGGGCTTCTTTCTCGGTTTCCTTAGTGACTTTCGTGGGCTGGGCTGTCAAGACGTCCATGGCAATAAGGCTACCCAGAGAGTGACCAATAATGTTCACTTGACCCTCAAAATCAGGATTATACTTCAGAAACAGCTCGTACAGCCTGTTGGCCTCCTTCACGGCTGTCTCCTGTATCAGTTTTCGATGATGTGACATGTAATACGGAATGTCAAGCATAACGTCACCCATAATCTTTCGCACGGCAGGAATCGAGGGCAGTGTGATGTCCTGCATGGTGAACCGCTCTTGAGGAGTCAAAAGAGTTTCCTCCTTCTCCGCTGGCTGCTCGAAGCTCAAGGTCTTCCTCCAGTTCACCGGCAACGTCAGTATCGAATGCTCTGCTTCGCCAATCAGCTGCGTAACTGCAGGGCTATTTCTCTGATTCTCGACTTGAACTCTGAATAAGTTAATGGCGTGGGTGAAATTGTATGTCTCAACTCTATCCCAAAGCTTCTGGCCAATTCCGTGGATAACGAGGATGAGCTGATGGACCTTTTTTGGCTTATAGTTGATGTCGTCCGTCGCTCGATCTGGAAGCGAGTTCAGCTTCTTCCAGTGTTCCCAATTGAAGTACCTCTGTACGGCGTAAAGACACCCGGGAGCTTTCTTTCCAGTGAGTAGAGCTGTGAGTAGCTGCATGGGCGTAGGCGCAGTGGAAATCATTGGAATCTTTGATGATGCGAATGTGGCGGCCGAAAACACGTAGGCCACCGGAAACTTCATGGGCCGGATCTCTATCTCGCCTTCGCTCTTCTCACCCTGGTTGACCACAATGTCCCTCTGGAAACACGGAGCAAACAGAACCACCGCTTTCAGCTTCACCTGCGTTCTGTCGGACGGGACATACTCAATTGGTACCTTGATCTTGTCTATGGCCTCGGGAAACTCTAGGGCGGTCTCCAGCTCAGCAAGGTACTCGCTTGTCCACGGCTGTACTAGCTGGTACGCCTTGTCAATCGCCACCTGTAGTGAAGGCTCCGATGGCGACATTGTAGACGAATAGAACCACGTGGACCGGCAAACATTGGCGGTGTGGCTGACAGACTTCCAATATATAGGATTTAGCGTCAGTTCAGGCAACTTCACCGAGTATACTCTTCCAACTCCCACTGCGATCTCCTTGTTGGCGGTTAGTGACTTCTCTAGGTTTCTTGTATCGCCTGGGTTGAACGGCAACCAGTGAGAACTAGGCGTAACGGTTCCTAGATAGGTGGCGGTAGTGGAGTACACAGGGTTGCGCTTGTCTAGTTGCTTATCAATGGTCTCGCTACCTTTATCGCTGCCTCTATCGTCCGGTCTGTCCACGGTAGGCACGGTGGCATCGGGATCATCTAGGTGTAGGCCCGAATCGTGGAAAAACCACGGTGTGGCCTCCGGCAATGGGTCGGTCATGTCTATGTAAGGGACGCACGTGCGATGGTTGCTCGAAGTACTAATGTCTCACCGCACGAGATGCGGTGCAGATTTTCACCGGAACGGTTCAAAGCGCCGTTGACGCTCGAGTGAAATAGTGGGCATACCACGGTAAGAGTGGTTCATGAAGGCCAAGTCTAGTGTGACTGGATGAGTGGAGAGTGGTCTATGTGCTATGTGCTTGTAGGTGATGAGGTATGCACGGATGAGGTATGATGTCATTCGGCACCCAGTCTAGCCAAGCTCATCGTAGCGGACAAGGCCAGAGAGAGAGCTGTATAGTCGTTGTATAGTAAATCATCATCTATGTAGATCTGACCTAAGCCTTGATGTTTCTGATGGTGAAACATCAGACAAGGAGGTCGCTGTCTACTACTAAACAGGCACACTTTTAACACTCCACGTGAGTATTCATTGCAGTCTTCATCACGCAACAGCCATGATCAGTACTTGACGTCAAACTTCGTGTGAACCAAAGACACAGTATTAAGGTTATCGCGCGCTGCATTTCCGGGACGGTAAAGATAAGCGTAGGCGTAGCAGTGAGGTATATACGCCAGAGAGTAACACGTAACAGCAAACGAAACCGAACGCACTAGCTCTATACATTGACAGTTGCTTGATAGTTTCCCTGACGAAAACCGTTAACCCCCGATTGCATTCGGTGACTGATAGAGTGTGCGGCTTCAGTGGGAAATTGACGGCGACGTCAAGCTAATTAACCACCAACCTCGAGTGCCGGCTAGTGACTCAGACCATACACACGTATACAGCGGTGCAATACATATCAAAGTGCTGGTACTGAATAGCCCACTAGAGGCCCTAGCTCGAATCGCTTGCTGATTTCCACTGTGCGATGATTTATAACTTCTTTCGAGGCCATCCCACGGATAGGCTGCTACCGGCACAGGAGATTGTTGAGGCCACCAAGTCTCTGTTGCAGCGCGAGAGAAAAGAAGATAAGGAAGATGTGAACAGGCACCCTATGGTATACGGCAGCGACCCGGGCGCTGAATATGTCAGGCAATTGATTGCCGACTGGTCACCCAAGGTTCATGGAGAGTTAGAGTATGGAAAGGTTGACAAGTAAGTAACGCCACTGTGACTGCGGATGAGGTATTGCTGGGCGGTACGCAGATACGCAGCGCCAAGTTGATCCACGGTGGTACAAGATCACTAGATCTTATGAGGAAGGACTGATCTCAGGCTGGGACGGTCTGACTACAGGATTGGTGTGAATAGATGGAAAGCTTTGGATCTTATTGCTGCACAGTTGGTAGAGCTTGATGAATGCCGATATCGCTTAGTGTGGGGATGGGCTTGCATTGCTAACAAGAAATTCAATCAACCTAACCAATGGAGCGAGCTACGGTGCCCGTGAGGCCCTCAATGTGTGCACGTGGGCCGGCTACACCCGCCAGGTCTTCGTCGTGACCCCCACGTACTTCCTCATCAAGGCGGTCTTTGAGGACGCCGGCTACGACAACCTCATAACCGGCATCCCCGAGACCGAAGACGGTATCAACGTGGAATTCTTCGAGCAACAGCTCAAACACCAAGAGTCACTCCAAGACAAGCCGCTCTGGCCGCTACCGCCGTCAAGCCGGAAGCTCTACAAATACGTGTTCTACTTCGTGCCCACGTTCAGCAACCCGCGGGGGACCACCACGCCGTTGCCGGTGCGGCAGAAAATACTGGAACTAGCACGTCAGTATGACATGCTTGTCATCACCGACGACGTTTACGACCTGCTGGATTACCGAGAGGAGCGGCTCCAGCTGCCGCGTATGGTGACTCTAGACCGGTCGACGCAGACCAACGAATTCGGAAACACTATTTCCAACTGCACCTTCTCAAAGTACCTTGGCCCAGGCCTACGTGTGGGCTGGCAGGAAACGGCTAACCCCAAGCTGGCAACGCAACTATGCACTGGCGGTGCCGTCAGATCAGGCGGGTCGCCGGCGCAATACACGAGCATGGTGGTCGCCGAGCTGATCAAGTCTGGAGCTATCGACACAGTGCTCGAGGGCCTGCGCCGGGAATACGCGGACCGGGTTTCAGCCGTGCGCAGCGAGCTATACTCGCAGCTGCCAGCCGGAACGCGGGTTGAGGGTGGCGACGGCGGTTATTTTCTATGGGTGACGCTTCCAGAGGGCTACGACTGCAAGAAGGTTCTAGACGAGTGCGCCAAGCGAGGCGTGATTCTGGCGCCGGAATCCGCTTTCCAGATAATCCCAGTCGCCGAGGCCAGGAGCTTTAGGGTCTGTTTCAGCTACATGGAGAAGGAGAACCTGTTGACGGGTGTGAAAATCTGGGGCGAGGTGGTTAGGGAGCTCAAGTAAACGTTAGATTAGGCAAGAGAACGCGATCTCCCATTAACAGTCCTCGTTGCAATCAATCAAGGCAATAAAAGCATTTAAATTGTACGCTGTAGGAAAAACCAACACATTAAATTTAAAAACGAGCTAGCTGCGCTGAATACGTGAGCTGCTTGTACTGAGAATCAATCAATTCTAACACCGCTCACCGGCACGGCCCAACCTCACTGTGTCGGAGGAGGGCTTGCCGACAAGCAACTTTTATACCAAAGAAAATCTAGCAGGCCGCCACGGAGGGACCCATCCAGCCCATCTGGTTCCTGGATTTATCGTAGACACAGGACGGGCAGTTGCAGGCGCCTACGTGACTGTAGGGGGCCGCGTAGTACTGACGGGTATCATCGTAGAGCGGGGGCGCGTGTGTAAAGGACTGCTGAAAGTAAGAAAAGGAGTTAACTGCTGTGGAGCCCGACAGCGACGAGGATCTCGACGACGAGTAGGAGCTCTCACGGGACCGGGGCTTGTTGGCATCGTGGTACCATTTTGGGACTGTGTAGGTTGGCCTAGTAGGGCTCTGCTGGAGCTCTTCGGCCTCGTACTCCGGTGGAGTGTAGTAGCCCGAGTATCGTTGTTGCTGTTTTCGCTCAAACATGCGCCAACATTCATTCCACTTGTGCCAGCCCTTAACGTCGTTAGGGGCTAGGTGGAGAGTCCATTTTATTTCGCAGAGCCAGTGGGCCTCGATGAGCGTGAGCTCCGTGACGGAGATTCCCGTGGCCTCGAACCACGACTTGTTGGTGAAGGTGTTGTCATCGTTAAACTTGTTTGCCAGCAGGAGCGCCACGACCAACATTTTGTAGATGGTGTTCGAGTCGTTCTGGACACTGGGGAAGTTCCCTAGCGCCAGCCGCTTGGACAGGTATACCAGCGAGAGAATAATAGTCTCCCGCGGTAGCCGGGTCACGGTCAGGAGCTGGGATACAAACTTGGTGTAGTGGCTCAGCGTCGAGTGAGAAGTCCTTCCCTCGGCGTTGGGGACCATGAGGTCGTAGGCATGGAGGGCGAGGAACTTTGCCATCTCGTCGATGTCGTAGTCGAGCTTGGCGGCGACGCCGCCAGTGACGGCCACGCTGTTGTTGCTGTTGCGCTTGTCGTCGTGGGTCGCAAGCTGGTCGAGCGGAACAGAGGGAACAAAAAAGGTGGTGCCGTTAGAAGAATAGGAGGCAGGCGGGTAGCCATACGATCGCGACGTGTGCCTGTAGTTGGCGTACTGTCTAGGCTGGTACGCGGGCGGTGGAGGATACCAGGCCGCAGGCTCCATAGGGGGGAGCCCAAACCCGTAGGCCGGGGGTGTCACAATCTGACCGTTGTAGTATGGTAGCGAGGGCATCTTGAATGCTGACAAGACTTAGTGAAAAGCTCGTCGTACCGAACAGAGGTGAACGTAGGTTTAAGGACGACACGAAGGTTCGTGAATGGTAAAGCTACAAGGGTTGTAGGCTTATGACCATGTACTCGTCCGGACCAAAAAACTAAATAGACAGTGCAAGATGTACCTGGCACTGCTACGTGGTTTTATGTTTTTTGGTGTGGTGGTGGAACCGGAGGTGAATTTTTTTCCTGTTGGCTTGCGAGTAAAAATCGTCACAAATTATGCGCCCGCAGCTTAGTCAGCGCGCACCACTGTGGTTAGTCAGCCGCAAAGAGGGGTCCGCAGCAGCAAGAAAGCAGGGTTTTTTGACGTGACTCAATCCAGCCCTTGTCAGGGGAGTCGACTGGCGCAATGCTACTCCAAAGATGGTACTAATACTGTTGCTAGACTAAGAAACTGAGGGTAAAAACTCGCTAAGCGAGCGGTCCGGTGTTTATTTTTCTACAACATAATTCATCACGTGCGTGTGCCACCGTGGTCCAGTGGCCTGTTGGGACCCAACACATGCAAATCGGTCGTCTGCTTCCTCTAACGGTATGGAGATAACACTAACTGAGCGATCGTGACCCTTAGAGCCTCTGCTGGCGTACACTGAGTATTAGTAAATTTGAGACGCGTAAATCACATACCAGCGCGGACTGAGACCCATGCGCTGCACTTGGCGGCCCATAAGGTATTACTGTAGGCAATACAGGCGACCCGTATCGACATTGGGGTACATTACAGGCGACTGTATTAAGCGGTAGCGGCGGTGGTTACGGCGGTAAATTATATATAGCACTAACACTGCCTGGAATAACTAACCGGTATACTGCCCGGTCAACACTTTGCTGCCGGTGTTCTGAAACAATCTACGCTCATACCATACCACACATAATATTGCTTGCCACGCTAGTTCCGGCGGCTCCGGTTTCAGCTGCGGTATAGGCCGCGGGCTGATGGCGCTACGATCTATGCTTTCGATTATATAAATTAGCCGTCTGGGCGCTCGGCTGTCACATGGCAGTTCCCGTGGTGGCAGAGCCTTTGATTTTGTGTCTGCCTGACGCAGCGGGAAAATTGCAATTTGCGCAGCTGGGTTGGCATGGCAACGGTTGCCGTGGGAACATGATGTCACTGCTTGGGACAAGAGTTTGGTTGAGCATAAGATCAGAACGTGACATTAGCGAGAACTGAAGATAAGCGCTTAGCAAGCCGGTAAAGAATGGCAAGTAAAGAATGGGATATAACCTAACAACGTGCCGCTGTGTTACCTCACCATTTACCGTCCCCTTAACAGTATGAAAAACAGTATGAAAACCAGTAAGTTAAACAGCCACATCGCCTCTCCTTGTCCCTGGCTGTGTCGATTAAACCAGTATAACATTGTTATCCGCTCGATCGGTTCGTCGCCTGAAAACTGCGGCCAATCAAGCCGCTCCTAGCCCCCCAGTCTCAGCCCTAACCCACATGAACCCTCCCATCACCACTTCGTCTCGGGACGATCCGGATTACGCCGAAATGAGCCGACCACCCTGAAGAAATGCTCAGAACTGAATTTTCCGGCGCCCAATACCGCAAGGCCTCCGAGCCTGCCTGTTCACGGGCTTAACCAGGACGTTCTACCAGCGTTGTTGCCATCGGAGAAACCCACCCACGCATGTTCCTCACGCCCTAGATAACGCACGTCGCGCATAATCAGGCCAAACCCACAGCGTCGATGCGAGAGCGCGTAGAGGTTGGATAAGGCTAGTCTGAAGCTGGGGCCAGCTGACGTCCATCAGGTGACATTGAAGTTGGCGTCCTTACTGATCTGAGCGTCGTACCATTGACCTAACAGTTAGCTCTCTACCCACCTCTCCTGGAGCCATTACTACTGCGAGACCTCGAGGCGGCGCGCGATAACAGATAGCCTGCAATTGGCCGAGAAACAGATAGGGTATCTCCGAAACGGTATCACTATATGACAACTTGTGTGGACGCTGAAAGTATAGCATGGACGAGGACAACAAGGTATACACGGGCGAACTGGCCTACACGGAGAAGCGCTCCATGGGCGACCGGCTGCGCTACAAATGGCAGGGCCTTAAACACGCGGTAACCACGCGCGACGGCCTCATTGGCGACTACAACTATGCGTACCTGTTCACGCCGAGCATACCGTTCTTCACGCGCCAGAATCAGCGACAGTTTTTCGGCCTGAACTCCAAGATGCCAGTGCTGCTGGGAGCGCTGCTGGGCCTGCAGCATGCCCTGGCGATGCTGGCCGGCGTCATGGCTCCACCGACAATTATCGCCAGCACGGCTAACTTCAGCACCTAGACGACACAGTACCTGGTGTCGGCGTCGCTGATTTGCGCGGCCGTTCTGTCGTTCATTCAGATCTCGCGATTTCACATCTTCAGGACCCCATATTACCTCGGCACGGGCCTGCTCTCCGTCGTGGGCACGTCCTTCGCGACAATCACCATCGTCACCAGCGTGATCCCGCAGATGTACAAGAACGGCCGGTGTCCGGTCGACGCCGACGGGTCTTATCTCCCCTGTCCCGACGCGTACGGTGCGATTCTGGGAACGTCGGCAGTGTGTGGCCTGGTCGAGGTGTTGCTGTCGTTTCTGCCTCCGAAAGCGCTCCAGAAAATGTTCCCGCCAATCGTCACCGGCCCCGTGGTCCTCCTCATCGGCGCCAGTCTCGTCCAGACCGGCTTCGAGGACTGGGCGGGCGGCTCGGGCGGCTGTATGAGCCGACCAGAGACCGGCCTCTACTCACTCTGCCCGAACGTGGGGGCCCCGCACGCGCTGCCGTGGGGCTCAGCTCAGTTCATCGGTCTAGGCTTCCTGGTGTTCGTGTCCATAGTGCTGTTCGAGAAGTACGGAGCCCCGATCATGAAGAGCTGCTCCGTCGTTCTGGGCCTCGTCGTTGGCTGTATCGTTGCAGCCGCATGCGGCTACTTTGACAGGAGCGGTATCGATGCGGCGCCTGTCGTTACGTTCGTGTGGACCACGACGTTCAAGCTCAGCGTATACGGGCCCGCCGTGCTGCCCATGATTGCGGTGTACATCGTCGTGGCCATGGAGGCCATTGGAGACATCACTGCGACAAGTGAGGTCTCCCGGCAGGCGGTCGAGGGCCCTGTCTTTGAGTCCAGAATCCAGGGCGGAGTCCTCGGCGACGGCATCAACGGAATTCTGGCGGCGCTCATGACCATGACCCCCATGAGTGTATTTGCCCAGAACAATGGAGTTATTGCCCTGACTGGCTGCGCCAACCGTTCAGCGGGCTTTTGGTGCTGCTTCTTCCTGCTCATTATGGGCATATTTGCAAAATTCTCCGCTGCCCTAGTCGCAATCCCTAAACCCGTATTGGGCGGAATGACGACATTTTTATTCGCCTCGGTAGCGGCGTCCGGCATCAGAATCATCTCCATGATCAAATTCACCGCGCGAGACCGGTTTGTCTTGACGAGCAGTCTGATGTTCGGCCTAGGCGCCACTCTACTGCCGGACTGGTTCTCGTACTTCTTCACCTACAACGGAGGCAACGGAGCCCTCAAGGGTCTGCTGGACGCAGTGGAAATCGTTCTGGAAACGGGCTTTGCCGTAGCTGGCCTTGTCGGATGCATCATGCACCTCATCTTGCAGGAAGAAGCCGCGGTGATTGAGGGAGTGGATGGTGTGCCAGACTACAGCTCGCAGGAACTACACCACAAGGATATTTAATACTGTACTAACATTCGGAATTTATAGATTACGTCATCGCCCCATATTTCTCCTCATTTTCCCCTCCATTACTACCCCTCCTCGCTGTATCGACCGCGCCTAACACTGTTATCTATAGCGGCCCGCTATCTGCATCTACCCACGATTCTGCAATCTGAGGGGCAGCCCGACATAATAATGTCATGTCACGTGCTCCTGAATCAAAACGTTGAAAACACTTCCGATACACAAGACATGTAACCCTACCAACCCGCTCGGCCGTGGCGTCGGGGTGGTGGCGGCGGTGGCGGTAGCCCGAATTAGGCCGAATTGACTCCGTACTACGCGCCCCCAGCCATTCCCCCCCACCAAAAACGGGAAAACTAAAATTTGCAGGTTTTGATAAACGAGGCTAGAGACCGCGGGGCCTTGAATCTGATTTATTCGCAGTGCCATTAGTTTGATTAGTTGCTCCAAGACCGCCACCGCTGTATATATTTTTGGCGCAGAAAAGTCTGTAAATTGACTCTGTTCCAGAGTTACCCTGACGCGCTTATCATAGATTGGGCACGTTTAGGACTGAGATTTTTACTCACATTCACACCGTTGACCAGTAGCCTGCGAACAAGGCGAATCATATATTAGCTGGCGCCAATTTCCTTGTCCCTTTTTTCACAAGGTGGTTACCAGGTCTGCACGGAGAGCAGTTCAGCGCAGCGGTAGCGCTACAGGCCAGCGCTTACAGTAGCGGGCAGCCGACAGAAGCAAGGCAGAAGCACAGGCTAGTATAGCCGGCCATACCAACAGACAAGGCCAGAATCAACAGGCCACGCAACACAAGCGACTTGTTTAGTTTGAGTTTGGTGAGCCGATTTCTATACGGTGAGGCTACGTCAGGAGAAATTAATCCGGACCCCAGAGCAACACCAACTGAAGCAACAAATTAGATACCATCCAGACAACGGTAATAAGGACTGAGGACTTTGCGATTAAGGACTAAGGACTCTTAGGATTTGAATTTGATTATACGTCACCACTACGGACGCCGACAGACCGACAGACTTACCGCGAAATGTCCGCTTCACCAGCAAAACCAGAGCTCCCACGGCCATACAAGTGCCCAATATGCGATAAGGCCTTCCACCGGCTTGAGCACCAGACCAGACACATTCGTACGCACACGGGCGAGAAGCCACACGCTTGCACCTTCCCCGGCTGTACAAAGAAGTTCAGTCGAAGCGATGAGCTGACACGACACTCGCGAATTCACACCAACCCCAACTCTCGAAGAAACAATCGCGCCAAATTGGGCGCCTCTACCGAGGAGAAGGAGACCGAGGGCCTCAAGCATAAGAGCTCTTCGACCACCGCGCTGGCAGGCCTCAGTGCGCTGCTACAGCCTGAGTCCAAGTCGGAGTTTTCGTCTACGGCATCTACGCCTTACTCATCTACTCCGTCCTCGCCAGTGCTGTCGTCGAGTCAGCTCCACCATCCGCCAGCCAGCATGGGCAATTTCATTCGAGTGCCCAGGGCTGGATTCCACCGAGCGTCCAACCTGCACTCGCCGTTCGACATGAACGCCTTGGCCACGGCAGCGTCGCAGGAACTCGAGAGAGAAAACATGGGCAGCAGTAGGAGCGCCACTGCTTCGGGCGCGTCGACGCCATACGGTTCTCCGAGCACGTCGTTCCAGTCACACTCCCATATTACCTCGGCATACTCTTCCCCGTCGCTATCATCATACTTTAGCCAGGCCTCCTCGTCCTCTTCCTCGCACCATCATCACCATAATCACCACCTACACGGCCTGCGAATGACTCCACTGACCGCGATTCACGGACCGGGAAGCCGATCCAGGCACGATGATGGAGACGAGCTGTACATGCACCGAAGCAAGAAATCGCGACCAAACTCCCCTGTGTCCACCGCCCCCTCATCGCCGACATTTTCTCCATCGACATCGCCGACGCCGGACCACACGCCGCTCATGACGCCAGCGCACTCGCCCAGAATACACCCGCGAGAGCCTGCGGAGTTTGGCCTCAACCAGCTGCCCAGTATACGCTCCTTGAGTCTCAACCGGCCGATGCCCCCACCCCTACTGCAGACTATGGAAGTGGGGGGCACGTATGGGGAACGAGTGGGGCAGCTGCCGCATCCGTTCTTCGGACAGCCGATGACTGTGGATAGCAGGCAGGGAAGTCGGGCCACTACACCCACGGCCAGTCCTCCGTCGTCGAACGCTACTCCAGCCAACGCGACCCCAGCTAACGCGACCCCAGGAATAATTTCTCCGAACCCCAACTCAGCCGTGCGGTCACCACCCAATCCGTCGCCGGTGCCCACTCCGCCAACGACGCGGGTCTCGGTTTCGGATCTGATAAATAATGACGGTTAGGCCCACTCCTGTCCTCAGTGGGTCGCGCATCCGATAAGATAACTGGCGAATGACCGCGAAGCTCTACCGAAGGACGTTCGCCAGATCGACCAGCCACTGCCAATATCAATATCAAATCAACAGCAGAAGACGCTGCGCAGTGTATAGAGCTGGCACGATAGACCTAATAGATAATTGTGTGTATTTTAGTATGAAACTACAGAAGCGTACAAACAGAACGTAGCGACTGTTTGCAGCGTTTTTTGAGATAATTGTGTACTTTAGTATGAAATTACAAAGCGTACAAACAGAGCGTAGCGACTGTTTGCATCGCTCTTTTGAGGTAATTGTATTTTTTAGTATGAAATTACCATACAAACAGGAGCGTATGAGTTGCCTAGCCCACAGAGCAGAAGCGATCGAGCTCAGCCTGGATAGCAATGCTCACCCCGAGCGGTGACCTCCAGCTCATCACCAACATGCACTTTAAACCCGACCTCGTGATTCACCAAGTTCATGCCAAAGATTGGCGAGAACTTCTTGCCCTTGTCAATTCTTCTGAAGCTCTGCATTGTCTTGAACGGCTCATGAGACGGCTCAAACTCGCCTGTTTTCAGGTTCACCGTAGTGACTCTACAGCGCACGTTTCGACAGGGTACGTGGAACTGGTGTCCCCCGACTGTAATCTCCTTCCAGTCGTCCTCGTCCCACGGAGCCGTTGTGTCCGCGATGACCATGTTTGGGCGGAAGTTTAGTGGAGCGAGCCTGACAACCTGCGGGTCGTCTTTTGTCTTCTCTTCGACCTTCTGTGAGAGGTCGTCCAGCGACTTCTGACAGATGAGGTTCCCTGGGAAGTAGTCCTGGAATGAAGACTTAGCTGTCCGAACGCCGTCTGACACGCCTTTGACGACATCGCGGCGAGTCTCGGGACACACAATCGTCGCTTTAGACCCCTTGACGCCCACGATTGCGTCCAGAAAGTCATAGATCTTGGGGTTCAGCGGTCCCAGGTCTACGCTCCTCGGGTACTGTCCCCAGATGAAGCAGTTCAATCGTGGGAGGCCATTGAAGTTGGGGACTGCCAGTGGGAGAACAACCTTCGTGTCGTTGGGCGGGTAATACAACTCCAGCTCGTTCGCTTGTTCTCTTATCGTGGTCTTGATAAGAGTCAGCCGCGGACACTCTCGCTGTGTGATGAACCGGTACTGGTCGGGCTCGGTTGCCTTGGGGTCAGGCTCGACGAGCATGTACTGGCGGTCGTATTTGAATCCGTGCTGGTCGATTTCGCATTCCTGGAGACTGACCCCGCCCAGGGACTTGACAGGGTATACAAAGATTTGACTTACCTTCATATCCTAGGCAGCCATGTAATATGTAACAGATAAGAGTCAAGTAGCTTAGAACCAGGTCACGTGTTTGTCAATGGTAAGTGATGATTCTGATGAGTGTGAAGTTGTGTCAGACAGATGGGTGATGAGTCTTGGCTCACTAATGCGTCGATCACGCACGATAAAGATAGGCCATCACGTGAGGATACTATATGAATGGGAATTGGTACGGGTCAGGGTAAAGCCAACCGGGCTTGTTGTCTGAAGATTGCGGCGGTCTGTGATTGTATGGTTATCGATGGAACTCAGCTTGGACCGGTTAAGTGTTTCTAGGTACGGTACAGGTACTACTTCACGTTTTCTACAGATCGCGTACTCTTTTGATTTCTGACCATGATGTGACTTAGTACTTTGCTCGCTGTCGAGCATCTCAATCTCTTTGTTTGTTTCGAGACGGTGCGTACTAACCGCGTAGCTCAATGGCATCCCACGCGCGCATTCTGAAAAGTAACAGTGATTAGTGAGATTCCTTCTCAACTTATGTTTTGGAGAGACTCCCTCCACTAGATAGATATTTCGATAAAGTCTGAGTTATCTGAGTCAACGTTCGCGTTCCTCATTCTGACATACGCGCTCCGAATTGAAAATTACACTCTTACAGGGTTACAACGCCGTCGAGCGCGCGGCTCAAAATCTGTCAGTAAATTAATTTAGAATTGGTGCTTACATAAATGCGCGCAATCTTCATCTCGCTACACATCTCTCCATTTTGCGCTGGTGCTTGTGGGCTGACAACTTCTGGCAAAGTACCAACATTTTATATATGGAAGCCCTTGTTAATCAATGACGGCATGCATAACTGAGTTTGCGTAATTCAATAGCGATTTGAGCTCGTGAAGACACGTGTGATGGAACATTGGTAGTTTTGAGGCAAACATGCTCTCAAGCGGGTCGCTCAGAAACGTTCTTGAAGGCAAAACACTAACCCCGGCCTCATCTTTTAGCAATCAAGGGCAATTTGGGGCACTGTCCTCGTTTCAGACTTTGCATTATCGCTGAGTCGACGCAAAAACCGTTGTGACGACGAATAGTTGTCCGCGCTGAGTTTAAACGTCGTATATCACACATGGGCTAGTCTGGCGCCAGGATACATGGACAGGCAATGCAGGGGACATGCGCTTTCAGAAATTAAATGCCGGGAAAAGCTGAGAGGTCAATGTGATGACCTTGCTTTTGTTCACAAGAGCATATATAAATTGTGCAAGTCCCCTTTCCGGCCCCAACCACGCGCTCTTCAACTAGTTTGTATTGAGCAAATACACTTAGTACGCTAGCTGGAATATCCCGGAAAACTCAACACTCTGTGACGGCCGGCGCAATGTCTGATTCTTCTGTGGTTTTGAAATTAGTACCACTGGACCCTAGTTCTCTCGGCGTTGAAGTGGTAGACGGAGATCGCGCGGTAGTTCCAAGTGTTCCTCTAGAAGATTTCGGTGAGGCAAGGGTGTTGTTGTCACGACACCTCGACGTCGAGCTCGAATTTCGGTCCCAGAAACAGAAGGACATCAGGTCGGAACACGCTGGCCCTTTTTCCGAAGCGCTGTCTTTGTTTCGCCGTGCACAAACCGAAATCTTTCCAGATAACCTTGAAGGTAGAATCGCTGCCGGCGATATATTCAACGGTTTTCATGAGTCCTTTGTTAAGGCTCTGGGGTTTGATGAGTCTTTCAAAGAGTGTTGGCTGGACTTTGCCCCATCGGCAAATATAGGACCGGACTGGTACTCTAGAGCAGTGGACTTTGCCGTGGGGTTTGGAACCGGAGAGAACCCGATGATTTTCAGTTTCACTGACATGGCTCGTCCGTGCGTTTCGCGCGATTTAATGGAGAATGTGATTTTGTATCAACTGTTTTTGGCTTGTCACCATGTTTTTCAGGCTCGAGAGTGCCCGGATCGCCCCACTATTGTTCGCGGAGTGTGGGCGTTCGGGCCTTTTTTCCTGTTTTATCAGGCTACAGCCCCCGCGCAGTATCTGGTCAGGACTCGAGACTACAAGGACCCCCAAGGTCTAAAGATGACGGTCGAGAGGTGGTCTTGCGAAGATCCCGGGTACTATTTCAAACGGGCGTACGACAGAGCACACACATTGTTCTTCCTCATTGGCTGGAGGAACGACATCTGGCCTGAGGCGCCGAAATTAGCTCACTGTGAGAAGCAACCAGAGGTGTCACCAAGTCTATTTCCGGCATTGAGTGAAGCCTTTTTCGAGCGCCTCAGAGTGTCGCTATCATACGTTGGCGAAGACGAGTTTAACACGCTAGTGTTTGAGTCTAAAGTTCCAGCTTCGGCGAAGTTATTCTCTGAGTCACTCGACTGTCAGCTTGCGCAAGATTATGAGGGGGTCGATCAGGCGAGCATGTTCAGCGGATGCGGTGAATTTTCCGAAGCTTTTTCGTTTCTACAGCAGGCACAGGCTCTTGTGCTGTCATATGATCCCGACGACGAACAGGTTATTGACAATCTCTACAGAGACTTTAACGACTCGCTCCTCAAGGCGGTAGGGTTCAACGAGCTTGATGATTTCGTCAAGTCCTACAAGATAACAGCAGCAGTCACGGGTAAAAGTTACACTGTCCCGGTTTCCTATGCTGCCGGTTTCAAGGCAGACGGAGTGCCCATTGTCTTCAGGTTTGATGACGTGATCGAGGACTTTAGCTGCCATCATTCTATGGATCAAGAAATGAAATTCACGCTGTTTTTGGCGTGCCTCGATGTTTTCCGCATCAGATCAGATCGAGGAATAAACCAGGATCAGTTCATTGTCGTTCGTGGGATCCAGGTGTATGGGTCTTATTTTATGCTTTATCAAGCAAAGGCACCTGTGGAGTATCTGATCAACATTGGAAATGGCGCGCCTGGCGATGGACAAATGGAAATTGTGAAGTGGCATCAGGAGGGATCATCCAATTACGACATATCAATTGCGGCCGAAAGACGGCTTATACTGACCATAATGGCTGCCTGGAAACAAGAGGCTTCGGAGGTCTCTGTAGACAGCGAGGTGTGCTAGACCACAGTTGACATTGCGATGGTGGCCAAAGTAAAGGTGAAGAATAAAACCACTCTCCACACATCAAATAGCGCCTCATTCGAGACAAGTAACTCTCTGCAAGAACTTTCTTCGTGAATAGTAAGCAAGAGGTTGGGTGTCAGCCTTACTACGCGTCACGACGGTTACGCGTCGAATTTGCGCCGTCACAGATCAATTACTGTTTATAAGCTTCGGTCGCTGATGGACGGCATTTCCCTCAATGAAGCCATTCTCAAACTCAAAGTCCAGCATGATGTGAACCCATGCTTCACCAGCGGTAATGTGGATCTTGACTGGCTGATGGGCAAAGACCACTGCGGGCTCCTCCGAGGCACCGCCGTCGAAGTCTGTGGCGTCCCTGGCAGCGGCCGCCACTTGCTTGCCTTGCGGCTTGCTATAGACGCTCTAAACAGAAGTCACAAGGTACTGTGGATAAGTGCGCTGAACGCACCATTGCCATTGGAGCGAATGAGGCAATTGGAGGGCTTTGATAACTCTCAGATGGGAAACATGTATCACCTCAATGTTACCTTGTCGCAGCTCATAATGATTTTTCGGCAAAACAAGGTGATTTCAGCAATGGTTGGGCTAATAGTGGTGGATGGCTTTTCGGGCTTAATTGGACACTCGTATCCGGAAAGTGCTCTCAACAGACCGAAAATCATTGAGCAGCTCGTGATGAACGCCGAGAAAACAGCGACACAACGGAAGCTGGCGGTTTTGTTACTCAGCGATATGTCTGATAGGCGCCGAGGACCTCTGCGGGTGCTGATTCCCGAGCTTGGCTACGGGGCCTGGCAAAAGCACCTCTTTCGGCGGATTTTACTCTACAGGGATCATCACAGCGAGGATAGGTTTTGGTCCAAGTGTGACGATCAGGAGGGTATCCCGCATGCGACGCTGGCAGACAGAGAAGAGACGGTGCAGTTCAGTATTGCCTTGCGAGGGTTCGTGGCTCTAGAGCAGCCCAGAACTATAGGACACGCTGATCATAAAAGAATTATGGAACAGTCTATTGAGCAAGAGAATGAGAATTGGAAGAAAGTCAAGCTCGAGCCCCTGCCAAACTTGAGCTCGCCAGAGCCGGAGTCCAGCCCGCCAGAACACCCTTCCAGCATTCCAAGTCAAATCCCCCCCAGCCAAGACGCCTGGATGTATGAGTTTTCTGATCTCGAATCTGAAGGGACTGATGCCTCAACGCGAGTCTCACAAGGCTGATCTCTATTAATATCTGCGTCCAGGGCTGGTACTAATCGGGACGGTACCAAACGGGGATCGGCAGTACCTATTTTGGCTATTCTTAGCACCGCCGTCAGCCTCGCCTAACCGTGCACTAAGCCCTTCCGAAACTGGTAAGGATCTGAACAACTTCCGTATGACTTTCGGCCACCGCATAATGGAGGGCGTTGTTCCCATACACATCGGTTTGGCCCGTGAGCCCAGCAGGGTCTTGAGAGTTGCTCAATAGGAACCGAACAACATCTGCCTGGCCAGCAACCGAAGCCATAAACAGCCCGTTCCACAGCTTGTCGGTGTCAAGCGCATTGTCGATAATAGCCGGATCCTGTGAGACGAGCGTCTGGATCACCTCCTCGTCACAGTGGAAGCAGGCTTGGAGAAACTGCTCGTACTGCCTGAGCTTAGGATTGGCGCCCTGCTCTTGTTCTTGCTCAATGACAGGGTACAAATCGTAATTGTCATCGACACCATCTTCGCTGACAATCTTACAAAGGAGTTGCTTGTGTTGATTCGTCACAACGGCTTCACACACTGGACACGAGTTTGGTGCCTTCTCGTGCGAAATAACGCACTCCCAGTGGAATAAACTGTGCTCGCCGCATGGGAAAATAACTCGGTCGTCCTCCTCAGTCAAAGCCTCCGCACACAAGCAACAGTTTCCGCTTGCCAACATTGCTGTGATGAGCGTACAATTTTTTTTTTGTCCAATCTGACTTGCATGAGCCGCACGTACAAAGCGGCTCGTACTGTTGATAATGAATAGGCTCACACACAGGTCACGGGGGATCAGAATAAGAAAGCACTGCAAGGAACCGAGCAATGCAACATGGCCTTGTGTGCAGTCTATATAAACCCGGGCCGAATACCTCTCGCTAACGTCACTCGCTATGCGTTTTGCTACTATCTTTGCTGCGTCGTTTACCGCGCTTGCCTTCGCTCAATCTGATGGCTCTGACGGCTCTGATGGCCTCGATGGATCCTGGGATGATGGATCTGATAACGGTGCCGCCCTTGATGGAATGGGTGGTTACTATTCCTCCAACTACTGGGAAACTACCGCCGACTACTGGGACACTACTACCAACTACTGGGAAACTACCATGCAGGGCTGGTACCCTACTACCACCAAACCCCCACCACCTCCAACTACCACCTCCACCATGGAGTGCACTAAGTGTCGTCCAGTACCACCACGTACCAACACCACCACGATCTCGATCACCACCACTATTGTGCCACCACCTCTCACACCAACTACTATCCGAACCACCGTCACTCCACCTCCACCACCAACAACTTTCCAGAACGTGACCAAGACTATCGTGACCACTCAGACCATCTCGACCACTATAACCACCGTCATCACTCAGCCAACCACCATCACTTTGCCAGGAACCACTGTTACCATCCCTACTACCGGTACTGTCACTCTCACTATTCCAGTTCCTACTACGCAGACCAGAGTCCAAACCGCGACCCAGACTGTTGTTCCTCCTCCAAACACGGTTGTTCCACCACCAAATACGGTTGTTCCTCCAGCACAGACTACAGCTCCAGCTCGTTCAGTTCTGCCAGTGGCCGGCGCTGCTCAACTCGGATCTTCATTCCTTGTTGGCGCTGTGGCCTTGATCGCTGCCATGTTGTAGAGTGGTTTCCTTTCTTTACATTTTTTTTATTTAGGTTAATGGGTAATTTTTGAACATTGTCCTGTAGCACAAGACATCAGACATACATGGAAGGTTTCAGGCTAAAAAAGAGCAATATATTCTTAGAACCGGAGTCCTCACTTTGTCAGCTGGCCTTGTCTCATACATTGCCGAGATGCACTCAAGAATCTACATCTTGCGTAGTTAAATTTCTGTTTCGCTGCCTATGCTGGTCTATGCTGGTAGGTATAGATCGCCTGATCAGCCATCTCGATCAGCAGATCATCGAGGGTACCTTGCTCCGGTCAAATCTCGAGTCTGATCGCTCTCCGTGATAGCAATGCAGCCGAGACACTAGCGCAGAGCTCAAAGTCTACAGTTTCTGAACCTTGGCCTCTGCTCACTGCGTTCGCCACTAGACTCGGAGGTAAAACAATAAATATGGGGTCTTGTCGTTGTCGTCTTGGGTGTCAATAGTCTTTCGCTGACCAAGAATGATGTCGTCAATGGTGGTCCACTCGCCATTTAGCGCAACATCTGCAGTATAGTGACCAGAGTTTGCATTGGCACCATGGTGATAGACCACCCCAAAAAGCTTGTACTTGACGTCTTTCTGTGCTGAGGCAATACAGGCTTCAGGGATGGCAAGAGTCTCACCGTAGTGGAGCTCTGTGGTGATTTTCTGGACTGTGGGATGCATCTCGCTGTATGTGAACCGTTTCAGATGGACAATGAGCACGATTGGCAGCTGGTCAAAGAGAACTTGTTTGCTTGCCGAAACTATACCCTTTGGTGTCTTGTAAGGGATCGTCTCGAGCACGCTCATCTTCTCAAAGGCTTCCTGGATATCGAATACTTGTGAAATTTCCAGCTGCACATGCTGGAAAGGATCATAGGTCGATGATGTCTTTGTGCCGGCCTTGAGCGTGGATTTGAACTTACCACCAAAGATTCGGCTGATGAGGGATTTTTTGTGTTGCGGCCCTCGCCCGACCTCTACCCAGTCTGAGTTTGTGGGTTCCTTGTCGACGGCGGCAGCAAACTCTTCATGCAGTCCCTCAAGCAGATACCCCAAAAACTCTTCGGCATCCTCTTGTCTTCCGCGTTGAAAATGCCTGAACCGCGGATGGGCAGAAATGATATTGTAGAAGCTGTCCACCTGAACGGGTTTCTTATCTTCCTGTTTGTACTCTGCGACAAACTCAATGAGCCCATCCAGCAGCGGCGTTTCGCTCTTGATGCTGAACAGCGTCTGCTCCGAGATTTGCTTAAGCAGACTGTTGAAGGGGGCGCACCAGATCAGCGCCTGCAGGATCGAGTTCATAAAGCAAATGTTTCCCGTGTTGACGATACCTCGTGCGGTGCCCTTTAAATCATTCTGCAGCAGACCCTCAAAGCCCTTGTCGAGATTCATGAGCACTTTACCCAGCGACGTTCGTCCCTCTGTGTTTTCAGTATCTTTGCCCCGAGCAACCTTGGCCCACGAGAAGGGAGCCTTAGCTTCGCTTGCTCCGACCTCTATACTCGGCGCCTCATCTCTGTGTTGGTTGCTCTCGTCTCTCCTTCTCGCCTCCGCCTGGCGCTTAACGATTACGCTCCGCCTCAAAGGAAAATCCTCTGGTGGACACGTATACCACGGACCATTCTAGTTAGCCAAGCACAGTGGCGGTGACGCTCAATCGCTATGCGTCAAGCACCATCGCAAGGTCCATGAAATGACCTTCAAGCGATGAAAGCCGCGATGTGCGCAGCGATGTTCAGTCTCAGCCTGGCTCAGGCCTCTGCCACGCCTTAGCTGTCTCGGACTCACCTCACCACGTGCAATCAATTCCCTAAGCACCTTTTTCCTATTCCCTTCTTCTACCGGCCCCGCAAAGTTCATGTATCTCCTTTCCGACTGTTACTAAGCGTTGATGGTAAATTTCAAACAGTCACAAGTGCGCGAACCCACCCATCGTCACTATGACTACATGCGCCAATCCCTACCAGGCCCAGCTCTACTAGCAGCGCGGCTATCAGGTGTTTACAGTAAGCTGACCGCTGTTTCCTTCCGCCGAACCTCCGCGTTCGACTCTCTTCGCTGGCGTCGCTGTCCCCATTCTCTTCAAGCCGGCGATACAGCGAGACGCTGAACTGGCGACAGCTGCACAGCCAGTCGTCCAGATTGACAATATTTCTCTCGCACGTGTACACCAGGCACCTTGATCCGTCTAGCTGCGTCTTCTGTGCCTTGCTCGCCTCGACCAGGTCCACGCCTTCTACAAAACCTGGCAGAAGGTAGTTCAGCGCTACGAGTGTCCTTCGGCAGGCCTCGTTGTCGAATTTCAGTGCCTCCGGCGTGTAGTATCCGTCGCCTGCGCCTGTAGACTTTTTGTGCTCGGACAGCAGCGTCTCCAGAGCTTCGTTAATGGAGTTGAGTCGGGTCATCGCTCCAAACGCACGCGAAGTGAACAAACTGTAAATGAACGACGGTAAAGTTACGCGTATCTGCATCACGCGCCGTCATGTAGAGAACTATGTTGAGCTGACTAGAGTGAGCATGGCTATGGCTGAAGGCATCTTTAGTGGATGCTGGCGATTGCTACTGAAAGCTCGAACGCTCCGTGATGTGTACTAGTCCAGCTCCACCCCGCAGTCCAGACACCTCGGAAGATAATAAGCGTGCTGTCGATTGCATATCTTGCACCTCTTTGCCACTTGTTTGTTACTCATTGATGCTGGATTGAGTCAGGAACCAGGGTTTACAAATGCCCAGACCCCGGCTCGATAGCCCTGTGCAGAGATGTAATTTGTGACTTCACTACTTAAATATGTTTTTTTTTTCCCAACTAGCAATATTAGACAGAGATACAAAGCTTCGGCTTTACTTTATCGCTTCCTCTTCTTGTCCTCCATCTCGGCTGCCTCATCCAAATCGTCCCAATCCTCGCCCTCTTCATCGTCAAAGTCCTCAGAATCAGAGCCGTCCTCAGAGTAATCCTCTTCCTCCTCGGCTTCGTCTTCATCCTCTGGGTCAAAGTCAGACGGGGCAAAATCACTCTCTGCCTCGCTCTCTGAGGCGCCCTCCTCATCGTCCTCAATAGACAAAAAGTTCCAGCCACCAGTCTGGAAGAACTCGTGCGGGTCGCCGCTGACGGTCTTCATAATGGTTGGCCAGTTAAGGTTAACCGGTCCCTCGTAGTATGGAATATCCACCTCGTTCAGCCAGTCCTTGACGGAGTCCAGCTGCACCATGGGAATAGAGTTGATGTGGGTGACTGGCTTGGAAAAGTCCTTGTAGACAAACACCAAGTCAAACTGCTTGAGGCCAAAAGAGACTCGCTCCAGATGCGCAACTTCGATATCCTGAAGAGTGACAACCAAAAACGGAGGGTCAATGAGTTGGACTAGACAGTCCGTAGTGGGCTGACAGAACACGCTAGACCTGAACGGAACACCTTCGAATCCTAGATCTCGGAACGGAATATCAACATCAATCTTGCCGGCAGTGGACTCTGCAATCTTTTCACTGAATGCCTTGAACTCTTTGTTCAAAGCAAGTCGTCGCCGTCGCTCTTCTTCTTCTTGCTCCAGCTCATCCTCATCACCGTACCTGTACCGTCTCTTTCTGTTACCCGTCTCGTCGAAAGCCATGTCGCTGGCTTCTCGGTAGAACTGAATATCCTGAGTCTTTTTCTTGCCCACCATAATTGGGCTCTTGAGGTGGAAGTGAATGACCACAATCAGCTCATTGTCACAGGGCTGGAAGAACAAATGCTCCACGTTGCTGTACAGCAAGTCCACACGCGAGTCGCTGCCCAAAGGTGACTGGTATCGAACACCATTCTCGTGAATCTCCAGACTACCGGCAATTCGCTTGCCTTCTGGGCCCGGTCGAACAAACACATTGTCCATTCGCAGCGGTCGCTTGTTCCGCAGCTCGATTAGCTTGTCCTGTACGATAACGTCCTGCATCTCTTTATTCTGAGCTTCCTTCTTCTGGGCTTCTTTCTTCAGGTCGCTAATCTTCTTGAAGACGTCCGCCATTCGCTCAGTGTCTCGGCTTCGGAGGGTAATACTTCGCAGGAACTGCGCCGAGGGGTCCTCGAAAGCGGCCTCGCCCTCAGTAGTTTTCTTGGTACCTGCCTGGCCTGGCGAGTGGAAGTTCAGTCGCAGGTAAACAAAATCACCTTCATCGTTCTTGGAACCGTTCTTATAAGCGGAAATGTGGAACGGAACTGGTCGACCGTTGATGGGAACAATAATGGTCTGCGATTTGACATCAACGTGAATTCTGAGGTCCTTAACTGTGGTTGGCAGCTGCGAGTCTCGCTTGTACGACTCAAATTTCTTGAAAACTGGCTTGGCAGCGCCAGCGTTTCCGCTGTTCTCATCGGCGAATCGCTCCTGTCCCGTCTTTTGCAACCGCTCGTGGAGTTCCTTCTGGTGCATCTGTCGCTTCTTCTCTGAGTTTTCAGAATCATCGTGGCCCTTATCACCACGCGTCTTTTTGAGAATAGCATTGGTTCGGGTCTTGCCGACGACAGGCTCCTTTGTCTGTCTGCTCTTCTTCTCACTCTTGACCTCGGCATCGTCTCCCTTGAAGTAGAAGCACACGTTGCTTTTGTTCTTGGGGCTATCGGTAAAGACAATTGGAGCGTCTGGAGTAACTCGAATAGTGTCGGTGATGACAAGCGAATAAGTCTTGTCTTTGGCCGTGGTGGCGTCCGCGTTGACAATATCCTGGAATCCAACCGTCAAGTTCAGCGTCATACCGTCACGCAGGACTTGGCCGTTCTTTGCATTGAGAAGCAAGCTGGTGTCTCGGAAGTCGATACCAATACCCCAGCCAACGTTCTTCAACAGGTGCTTCTCCATCTCTGGGCCCTTGGACTTGACAAACTCCACGGCCTTGGCGTAGACCTCCTTGCAAGTGACGCCATCCTTGATGACTTCCAGTAGCCTCTTCTGTAGGTTCAGCAACAGGAGGTAGTTCTCCTCCTGCTGTTTCGTTGGGTCGATGAGGTAACTTCGACCAATGTTGGAGCAGTAAGACTTGTATCGCAGACCCATGGAAGACAAAATGACACCGGCGTGCAGCTTGCTGTCGTCGGAGATGGCACTGGGCTTGAGGTCAAACTTGCCACCGGACTGAACAATAGGCGTGTAGCACCAGTCAAGCTGAACAGGGTCAAATTCTGAACCCAGCTTCAGGCCGGTAAAAAACTTTGTATCATCGAGTTTCTTTTCGATATTGTCGGTGAACTGGCCGTGGGTAATCTTTCGCTCCTCGTCAATGTACACGGACATTTCTTCGGCAAAGTATCGAGTCATGAGCCCCATGCTGGCTTTGGAAGCGTATCGAATAGCTCGGAGTTCTTCCTCGTCCTTGACTTCGCATGCCCTGGCCAGAACGCCGGAGACATCGACTTGTGTGAGTTCCTTAACAGAGCTGAACACGGCGTTCCACTCGTTGATGAAGGAGCCTTCGTATTTGTCTTTTTGAAACACTCCAACAGTGGGCCCAGCCTCTTTCATGTGGCTGATGAACTGTTCAAACTGTTTTTTGCTCTGTTCGGCATCTTTGGTTTTGCCGATAATTTCAACGTCTCGGCCTTTGATGCTGTCCAAGTGCTTGGCCTTGGAGACAGAAGTCAAGATGATGACCTTGTCTTTGGTGATTAGCATGGCTGTGGCCGGGAATTCATAGCCAAGGAGCCAGATCTAGGTTAGCTTCCGTCAAACATCTCGAGTGAGTATATCGAGCGCAGCGATGCGTGCGAGAGATCGGTGAATTCTCATGAGTGATAATGATTCTCACGGCCGGGCGATTAAGCCTCATTCCATTGAACCTTAATGATCGCCTGCAAATCCGCAAACACGATCCATGCCTCAACGATTGCAGTGGACGGTATCCTGGTGAATAATCAATGTGGTTCGCTCTGATAACGCTCGCCACCTACTCCTGAATCCTGCTGTGCTTCTACTCTTGCTGCCTCCGCCTTGTCGTTTTTTCCTGCGTACTCACGTGAAGAACTGAACTCTTGAGATACGGATTCGACTCGTCGCTCTTGCCCGTAACAACAAGAATACTGTTGGCACCATTCACCTCGGACTCGCCAGTGGCCAGCCTTCGCTGCAACGCGTGGACCCTCCGTCGAAACAGGGAATTGTCAATAACCACCTCGCTCATCTTAACACGTAGCACGTAGCACGAATCAAGCAACTAACACGTAACACGAATCAGACACGTAACAACACGCACCGGGTTCAACAGTCGCGTAGTAATGTTCGAAGATTCGCGTCTGTGGTCTCGTCGTGTGAAATGTCGACGCGACTCTTTTTCACGCGTTCACGTGACGAGTTACCCGGCCGTTGGTAGGCGTGGCATTTCACCTCACCCTTGAGTCTCCCACAAACAACGATGGGTGACGAGTATGATTTCCTGTTCAAGGGTGGGTTCAGTCTCTCTGCTGGAGGGTACAACATGGGGATGAGCTAACGCAGTCGTGCTGATTGGAGACTCCGGCGTCGGAAAGTCCAACATTCTTGGCCGATTCTGTCGAAATGAGTTCAACCTTGACTCCAAAAGCACTATTGGTGTGGAGTTTGCCACTAGAACAGTCAACGTAGACGGCAAGACCATCAAAGCTCAGATTTGGGACACAGCTGGCCAGGAGCGATACCGAGCCATCACCAGTGCGTACTACCGAGGCGCCGTGGGAGCGCTGCTCATGTACGACATTTCGAAACAGGAGTCCTACGAGAACGTGGCCCGGTGGCTGAGCGAGCTCAAGGAGCACGCTGACTCTCAGATCGTCATCATGCTGGTCGGAAACAAGTGTGATTTGAAGCACTTGCGGGCCATCCCTACCGACGAGGCCAAACAGTTTGCTCAGGAGAACAAGCTTCTTTTTATTGAAACCTCCGCGCTGGACGCTACCAACGTCGAGATGGCGTTCCAGAATATCCTCACAGAGATCTACAGGCTGTATGCTGATCAGACCTTGCAGGCTGACTTCAATAACCAGTCCAAGCCAGCACAGGGCCAGACCATCAGGTTCACACCCCAGCCGGATGACGAGAAGGCAAAGAGTGGGTGCTGCTAAGAGCTTCAACGAGCCAAACATGCTGCAGACGAACAGACTGACTTTGCCAGCGAGTTTGCGTGGGGTGGTCGCGAGCGCTGATAAACCTGTGACACGCCGCGACTTGCCTGTGCTTGACTCCTGTTCTGGAGCGAGCGCTGACGCCGTTAACGAATAAATATACAGCCTAGCTATGGATAACGTATTTAACTCCCACAAGCGCACACACGAGCGCAGCTCTCCACTGCTTTACTGTTCCCCACTGCCTTACTGCCCACCACTGCTTTACTGTTCCCCACTGCCTTACTGCCCACCACTGCTCTACTGCTCTACTGCTTACCTACTGCTTACTCGCTGGAACCACTCAGTGTCATTTCTGTCTGCTCAAGCTTGGTCAACAGCAACCTCCGCATCTTTACTTCGCGTAACGCGCTTAAATTAAATTAGACTAACGCCTACCGACGACCTCCGTTTTATACCATTGTGTACGTTACTCCTTGGACTCGAAGTCATCATCCTCCTCATCTTCGCCCTCCTCGGCAGCCAGCTTCTTCGCGGCCTCCACGAAATCAATCTTCTTTCCTCGCGTTCGTCGGCCCTGGATAATGTTGGCGGTCTCGATTTCCTCAAGAGAATCCTCATCATCATCGTCCTCTTCAACGACCTCGGCATCGGACGCGTCCTCGTCGTCTTCGTCGTCATCCTCTGGGGCGGCCTGGTACTTGGCCTTGCCCTTGAGCTTTTTCGCGTCTTTTGGCTCAGGCGCGTCCTCAGTCTTTCGCTTGTCGCCAGCCTTGACGTCCTTCTCAGGCTCAGTAGTCTCAACGGCCTCGACGGCCTCAATCTCTTTTTCAGTCATTTGTGATTTTGTGTGTGATCTCGCAACAAGAAGTTTGTGATGATCAGAAAGTGCGGGCGCGAGGCCTTATGTACGATGTGGGCGCGCTTTTTCCCTCACCACAACATGGCGGTATGTAACCCAGAGAGAATGTGCTAATGTAGACCCGGAAAGCAAAGATGGCCGATCTGGTCAACTACCGGCTTCGGCTGGTGACGGTTGATGGGAGGCAGTTGACGGGGCAGATGTTGGCGTTTGATAAGGTAAGTACACTGGCCTGCACCATACCGCAGTGCTCGGAGGTTTGTCAGCATTTTGTCGTCACTATCCTTGTGTATGGTTTCATCAGAATGAGGGTGCTTAAGTGTCACGTTTGATCAAAGTCATGCAGTGATGAATGTTTGGGTAAATGACGCGAGATCAGTATGGACCTGGTCTAGTCTGGAGCGCGTGAAAATTGGCAGCACGCTAGCGAGGATCTTTGTCTGGGTCAAGTGCCAGAGTGCTCACTTTCACTTTGTGACACTGTGATCTGGGATATTATGCTATGATGTTACAAGAGAAATCATGAATCGATCATGTACTAACAAGTTCATGAACATTGTCCTGGCGGACACCGAGGAATTTAGACCAACCAAAAGATCCATTCAGAACGCCCAGAAGAGCGCAGACCCCGGCCTGGTCCAGGAGGAGAAGCGGACGCTGGGTTTGACGATCGTTCGAGGCGAGACTGTGGTTTCCGTCACCATCGAGAGTGCGCCAGAGACACTTAAGCGGCCGGCTCTGCAACCAGGACCCGGAACCGCTCGAGCGGTCGGTCGTGGAGCAACCCTGGGTGGCCCTATCAGGTCAGTCCCGCCTGGATTTGGTCCAGCGAGGTGAACGTTCACCTCTGCCTAACTTATCTGCCATAACTTATGACCAATAAAGCGCTAAGCCGAATTCCTTATCCATGAGGCGAATCCCGGGGTCTTTATAAGCGCCTTGTAGAACTCCTGTGGGTCTGTGACGAGGGCTGTTTCGAGGCGTGAAAAGTCTGAAGGAGAGTGCACAGCAAGAGGCGCCAAGAGTCCCGCGGTGACCCTTGCGAAATGCGACCTGATGAACCAGTCTGGCTCTTTGGTGGTTTGGAGACCCTCGATGAAGTGGTAGTCGACCACCAGCTTTCTCTGCTTGTGTATGGCCTTGTTTGTCTCCTTGATTTGCTCCCAGTTTGTCTTTTTGATGGCAGGGTCTTCTTGCACCCGGCGCCAGAAACTTCGCGTCTTCCGCAGAGTTCGCGCTAAAAACACAAACGCGTCGCTCGTGTCATTTAACAGCAGAGGGTTGGTGATTCCGACGATGGGGTGGTTCTGAAGGATCTGACCCAGAGATTGTTCGCCCGGTGTCAGGTATTCTCGCACGGCGTTGGCAGGGTATTTGACGGGCCGAACGAGGGCGAGAAGCGCCGAGATGAACTGAGAGCAAATGTCTGGGCTCGCCGCGTAGATGACAATTGGCTGCCCAAGCAGCACTCTCTCGTAGAGCAAGTAAAGGTATTCCGGGCTACCGAGATACCTCACCATATCATCCCACGACCCCAGCGGATCGCATATCGACGGCTCCATCGATAGCCGGCTCGGAATAGTGGCCTCAAATACGTTGCCCAGGAAACCCAGCTGCACAGTGTCTGGCCGCGGCGGCGGCCACTGAGCAATGTTGTTTATGGCTGTGTCCAGCACCGGCAGCAGCTCTGGCGCTTGTTGTATGTGTTCCAGGCATTGCTTGAACAGGGCGCCGAAATCGTGGAAACTAATGAGCACAAGCGACTGCTGTAGGTACCCTCTTGCCTGGCTGGGGTCAGACGTCTGGGTGTACAGACAGGAAGCATGTAGGAGCCGCTTACCGTGCGCCTTGGAGGCGAACCGGAACGTGTAAAACATCTGATCCTCCGGGGCTCGTTCCCGCTCGGGCAAAGCGGAGAAACATATCAGCTCAAAGTCCTCCTCTGTGAACTTGACGGAAGGCCGCACCAGTTTCAGGTCCGGACCGAGATCCGCGTCGAATTGCACCAGAACGAAACATATGGCCCAGTGGGAGAAGGTCGCTAGGACATGGCTGGGGAGCGCGGGGTCCGTGATAAGGAGCTCGTGTAGTTTGAAGGAAGACAGGAATGACGTGTGCATCCGTTAGGCTTTCGTTGCGTTGTATATCGCTTAGTGAATGGCCTTGGTTATCTCACTGTCCTGGTGCTGGGTCCACCTGCAGGTCTTAGTCTGTCGTGCGTGAACAATATCTCTTGGTCACCTGATCGCTGTAGATGAACTCCTGACTTAACGTTAACCGCTGTATTGTTTGTTTACTTAAGATTTCGCGTCTCGCGTCTCCTGACGCCGCTCCTGAGTCATTTTGGGTTATATTAGTGGCGGCGTTTACCCGAATACGTAGACGTTTGTTCAGACCAATTTGACAACACCGGCCCCCACAAAATATGTCAATTATGTCAGTGAGTATATGTGGCTAATGGAATTCTTCAACGCTGTAGCCGGCGAAAACGTTCCGGTCAGCCGTGCCATCGCGCTCAGCCCCTGAATCTCATCTCCCGCGAACATGTTCTCTACGCACTAATATGCCCGCAAATAGCCGAATTCTGCCCTTGTACAATGTTTTGTCTCTACCAATGACAACTCTGAGACACGTTGAACCGCGTTTAATACATCGCGTCAATAAGGTTACTGCATGGCGCGCCCACGTGATAAAACTTTAACTGTTAACCAAACACTCCATTTAGCCGCCATTACTAATAGCCGAGATGCCCCTGAGCGTTACCCTGAGCGTTACCCTGAGCCTGGTAGTAGACGACCTCGCGCGCTTACCCGGCCTGCCCCCAAATCACGATAATTAGCAGCGTGCATGTAATACAAACAGTATACCGTCGGCAGTTCTAGACTGTCGGATGACTTTGGGGGTTTCATTGTTTGCACTACCGCGTATAACACATGAACAAAGCTATACAATGCTAAACCACCAATACCGGATGATGTTGCCCCGGTTACTGTTTCAGTTTTATCGTTGATCTTGACTAACCTTTGTTTAGATTAACTTTAAAATTTCGCGTTGGCTTATTCCGCTGCAGCGATTGCTCGTCATCTCACATAACGCTATGGCCAGCAAATGGAGCCGCGCGCATTGAATTTGTTATCATTACAGTCCTCACCAGACTCCGTCACCGACTACCAGGGCCTCTGCTAGCATTTTACATGTCTTGTCATGCTAGCTCGCTGGTTTACTAATTATAGCTGTACGGATCGATGGTTCGCCAATGTGCCAGCATGTCGCAAATAAGCATACGCGCTTGGCCCAACCTGCGCGCTCGCCAGTTCTTACTCAAATTTAATATAACCAGCCCGATGGTGGGCAGGAGCTCTGGTTATTATTGAGGGCTACAGGGTTACCAGCCTATGGTTACGTCATAGACAACGAAGCCTAACATGTGGTGATGCCAGCAGCCACGCTAAGGTATGTTCCACGCACTTCTTCGGCTAAACGTATTGGCCTGGAAACCACCTAAAACTTTGATTCATGTTGCCGGGGTTACCTCCCGAGCCAGCCCTAGCAGCAAGAACCTCACGGGCTGGTGCTCCCTAATACTACTAGTCTAACACACAGTGTACACGCTAACTTCTCCGTACCATGTCAAGTTCTCGTGTGGAGAAACCCCTCCGTCCAGACCTCCGTATCCACCAATAGGGCCAATGCCGGATAATTACTTTTCGCAGATGTACGTCATACTCAGTAGCGAGTGAGTATAGAGACTTAGCTGGACTAGACAGACTAGCAATAGATTAAAACTAGACTGGATTAAATCAGAATGGAAATGCTCGAATAACAGTCACGAAGCGAAAAGTGACAGCGCTAACCACTCGCTGCGCGACGTGGTTAGTGTGCGCTGTCACCCACCACCTCACTCACAACCTATATAACCCCCTCAGTCCCCAAAATTTTCACGGTATAGTCCCGCTAACCATTGGACTGTGACTACCGGGCGGGATTATTCCCTATTTATTAAAAATTATTTATTCTATTTATTGCCATGGCGTCACCGCTCACCAGTTTCCACTCGAGCACGGCCCTGCCCGACCTGTGGGCGTCCGCTGGCAGCTCAACCTCGACCCCGACTTCGTCCTCGCTCGCCCAGGGATCCTCCAAGCATTTCCCCAACCTGCCTCCTCCGCTGTCTTTGCATTCGACCTCGATTCCCTCGTCTCCGAGCACCTCGACTTCGACCTCCTCCACTGAGCTCAATCGCAACTGTTCCACGCCAAACCTGACCCCTGGCCGGTCGCTGTTTGGCGGCAAGGATATCTGGTCCTCCTACGGCACCACTGTGTATCAGCGGAAGCCTGTTAACCAATACCAACCATACCGTTCGCACACGACCCCAGGCACGCCGATGGAGATGGCATTTGACGAGCCAGCTCAGCAGGGCCTGGGCTTTGACCAGTCCTACTTTCGCATGCCCACCACCCCGGACGTCGGCTACTACCAGCCAGCAGGCAGAATCTATGACATTCCGCTCACAGAGGAGAATTTGACGATATTCGCCAGCCAACCGCGAAAAGAGAGAGTCCTGGCGCCACCGCAGCCACTACCATCCCCGCAGCTTCAGACCCCTAAGAAGAAGAGCTCAACTAATACAGACCTATACAAGACGGAGCTCTGCGCGAGCTTCATGAGCTCGGGGGGCAACTGTCCCTACGGCGACAAATGTCAGTTCGCCCACGGGGAAAAAGAGCTCAAGTTTATTGATCGCCCAGCAAAGTGGAGATCAAAGCCGTGCCAGAACTGGATCAAGAATGGATCGTGCTCTTACAACGCCCGTTGTTGTTTTCGTCATGACCTTTCCTGACTCTCTGCGAGCGGTGGTTACCTAGGTTCTCTGAGCGATAGCGAAGAGAGCCAGGGAACCATTAGCGAACAGTAGGAGGAGCGAAACGTCACCTCTCACTGACAGTGTGAGAGTTTGCATACCTCCGTTGGAGCATTACGGACAATCAACGGTGTATTTATTTGTATAATTTATTGCCGCCAGGCCCTTTGAATGTACTTGTTATTCATCTAAACTGACGCGAAGCGTCAGTTTCTATAAAATAGAACACTATTAAAAACTTTTTGAACCGCTTCGACATCGGCTCGGTCTAAACATGCCCCGTCTCGGTACGTTGGTGTCCCAAAACGGACATATAATTGGCCCATTTGGCCGTCGGGAAGCGGGGCCGGCTCCACTGACACGCGGTGAATAACAGGTCACTACGACCAGTGCACTCATCATTCTTCCAACATTCTACTGTTTTCAACATTATATTCTATAGTTAGTTGTCGTAATTTGACGGGTAAAGGAGCCGGGCCAATAGAAATTAGGGTTTCGGCTATTGGCGCGGTGGAACGCGGCACTACGCGTGGGCATATGCCGTGCTGAAACCTTGTGCATCCACATAGTCCAGATGGTACAGCGGCTCCAACTGTGCATCTCGTTTCCATAGCACCCACCGTTTCACAAAATACGGCAAGGCCTTGTTGATCTGATAGTCCATATGCACCTTTGTCGGCACGCCAAAGATATAGTCCAACTCTTCAAGCGTTCGCTGCTTGGTCTCTGGTACCCATAGGAATATCATAAAGAAGGCCAACACGTTCAGACCCGCGTAGAAACCAAACGCGCCAACGGTGGTCATGACGTCTTCGATTCGGAAAAATGTCATTGAGAGCACCGCAGCATAAAAGTTATTGGTGGCCACGGCCCAACTCATGCCCACTTCTCGATGCGACAGCGGGAACACCTCGGCAGAGTATGTAAACGGGACCGGTCCCTCACCCGGGGAGTAAAACGCGGTAAACAGGTAGATAAAGAATGCCACCGCGCCCAGTCGGGATTTGCCCTGGGGAATATAGAAGCAAAAGCCGGCAGCCAGCAGCGACCAGGCCATGTTCGGGAAGGTGAATAGCAGCAGGTTTCTTCGACCCCAAACGTCAATTGTCCAGATAGCAGGCCAGGCGAACACAAAGTTCACCAGGCCGAAGCCGAACGAGGCTAGCAGTGGCTGGATCGACTGGGGGTTGGGGTTGGCCTGGGCAAAGATGGTAGATGAGAAGAAGGAGATGATGTTGATACCACACATTTGTTGGCCAATCATGACTACCCATGAAGCTAGCGTTGCTCGTCGCAGACGGGGGACCGTGAATAGTTCAAAAGCCCGAGTGATGTAGGATTTGTGTCCAATGATGATTTCCTCCTGTTCAAGCAGCGCATTGATGTAGTACAGGTCTCTGGCTGCTTGGACCCGCGTGAACCGCAGTCTAACCAGCGACTCCCACGCCTTTCGGTGCCTCTTCTTTTTCAGGTACCATCGAGGACTTTCAGGGCAGAAGAAGATCAGGGCGACCAGCGGAACGGCGGGCAGAAATGCCGAGCCGAGCTGCAATCGCCAGCCGATGGTTCCTACTTTAAAGAAGATAAGGTTTGCGCAAAAGCCGAGAAGAATTCCAAATGCCGTCCACAGCTGCCAGGTCATAACCAGCGCTCCTCGAATGGACGCAGGCGAGTTTTCTGCGGAGAACACGGGTGCGGTAATTTCCTTGAACCCCACACCCAGGCCCAAGAGCAAACGACACACAAACAGCTGTGGCCAGGACTGGGTGAAGGCGGACCCCAGCGGGGCAAGCAGACAGAATATGCCGGCAATGAAAATTGTTCCCCTTCGCCCCACCAGATCGTTCACGGGGTCAGAAATCCACGAGGTGATGAGAGACGCCGAAATGTATGGGGCTGAGTTGACCAGTCCCACCAGCCAGCTGTTCCTCTGCAGGTCCGGATTTGGCAATCCATTGATCTTCATAGAGTTGTCAATGCCAAATGCCTGTGGGAACGACAGGTTGGCTCCGTTGGAGCCCGTCTGGTCCCAGCCCTGGGTACAGGCGCCAATAGAGCAGAGGACAATGGTGACGTACAGGCCGAACGGGTGGTGCCACCTGTTGTCGACTTCCTTCTGAAGCTCATCCTTGTCCTCCGGGTCCAACTCAGGCATGGACTGGAAGGCGAGCGGGTCTCTGGCCACAAGGGCGCCCTTCCGCAGGTCAACCACAATGTCCAGCAAATCGTGTTTGCTGGCAAACTCATCGACCTGCACAAGCAGCTCCTCCTTGGTAAAGTCCTGGAGTGGATTGATGATAGAGGCGCCGACATTGTTGTTGAAGTCGTATTTTCCCCGCTTCTCCGCGTCCACGTCGAAGGTCTCTAGCGGGGTGTTCTGGGGTTGGACAGTCTCGATGAGCGCATGTGTGGGTTCGCCAGGGTCTGCAGCCCATTCAATCTCGTCTTCCACCTTCTTCTCCTCAGTATGAGTCTGAGGCTTGCTCATGGTAAGGCTGTAACTGAATCTCGCAGAATATCACCCTGTTTAAGTATGTTGCTCACTGCCGCTAGTATCCCGCCGAGCACTGTACATCGTTTCCTTTTCGGAAAAATTTGCCCCGCACTTCATGTACGTCACCTCATAAGATACCATGTAAAGACTATTGCTGTCCAGGTACAGAAATAGAGCCAACAGCGCAATGATATCGATATTCCAGCCAGTTGGTCCTTGTTCGATGGTGATGTCTTGAATTCATCTCGTACTAGCCTCCCACTGAAACCTCAAGACTATTGTATCCAAAGTGTCTATAGGTCCTGTGGGGGTGAACTTTAAAAGCACTGCAGCGTGGCTTGCTGGTCCATCCCTGCTCTTGCTAGTATATAAATAGCCCATCGCCCCCACTATTTCTTTACTTCTCACACTTCTCATCAAACATGTTAATCTCAACCTCACCATCAGTACCATCACAGCGATTACCCCCACCTCCAAGGGTGTCGTAGACATCATCATGCATGTATCATGCATGTACTTGCAGAGTGGGGCAGCTCATTTTTCCGTCAGTAAGATGACTCACCTGACCTAGTAAATGGTATAGTGAGGCTGAATCCCGAGATGGGCCGTGTGCTCAGTGCAATGTAACATAGCAAATATTGGGCGATTTCTTTCCATCACGTGTTCGCGCCGACCGTTCGCGCCGATATGATTGTTGATCATAAATGCACAAGCAGTTTATTAATAGCAAAATGGGGTCGTCAAGGTTAATTCCGCTCTATAAACGCAGGAGCGAGGCAGGTCGTGTGTGGACCCGGACAACTGCATTCGGCAGGTACGCCGTGCTTAAATTTAGTCAAGTATTCAGCCTAGAATAACTCGCTAGTGCGGGGCTGGGGTACCGTGAGGGGTTGAGATAGGAATTGATTGTTAATGCGGGGAGAGCGGGGTAGCAGCGGGGATTGAATGCTCGTTAACATGTTAGGTATAAGAAAGCGTTTGCCAACGTCGAGCTCGAGCAACACAGCACCACTGCAACAGTCGTGGAGGACAAAAAAGATGCCGTTACCTAGAATCGAACAAGGGTCTCTTCGGCCACAACGAAGTGTACTAACCACTATACTATAACGGCTTCGTTGCAGAAAAATTTTGTCGGGCGTAGAACCGGCTGCGTTTTGCAGGGTCTTCGCGCGCGACCCTAACCCTGATTTGGGTTTTTTGGAAATTTCAGGCGAAAACTAACTCTGCGACCGCGATTGAGAAGAACGCAGTATGGTTTGCAGAGAATATGTGCACAATGGCGGGTAAAGTTCGTTTTGTTTCGCAGCTTCTTTCTACGAATGATAAAGGTACAGTATCAAAGTCATTATTACATAACTAGTCATTGACCAGCAGCTTGCTGTCTAGTCTTCTCGTTCAGCAAAGCCAAAATTCCAAATCTCCTGTTCGTCCTCAATTCGGTCTGAGAACACAGTCTCGTCGTCACCGCCAGCAGCCACTCGTTCTCGCTCGGCCTTGGCTAACCTAATGGCCACTCGCTTTGTGTAGTCCTGAATGGATCGCTGCAGTGTCGGAGGCTGTAGACTCTTGAACAGGCCAGAGGACTCCGCACGCTTGACCCACTGCTCAAAGGTAGAGCCGCTAGCCAGGGTGTTGTACTCGTCGTCTTCGTTGAGTTCCTCGACGATTCTTAGCACGCACAGGTAAGCCTTTTCAGCAGCAAGCTTGACTGGGATGATAGTGTCTCGAACACAGCCAAAAGTTGGAACAACCAGAGAATCCAGGTGGGGCTCGACCAGGCTGTAGTTGCGTCGTCCAACTGTTCGCAGGGTGACCAGAGCCAGTCGTCGGGTGTCTGGCGATCGATTCTCAGACTTGGTCAGGCAAGTTCCGAGAGCAGCGAATGCAGAGACAAGAGCCTCCTCGTCCAGGCAGGACACGACGGATTCAGTCAGTAGTAACTTGGCGATACCAACAACACCGTTCTCAGAGAAGAAACTGTTGTCATCCAGGGCTCGCTCAGTGAAGTATTCAAGCGTTCGCTGCTGCAGGCCAGTCTCGGCCAGCTTGTCACCAGCTTCCTTCACGACGGAGTTCAAAGCAACGACACCAAACTTTGTGGACACGTACAGTCCCTTGATTATGGTTGTAGCGACAGTCTTGTCGAGAACGTTGACCACACCGCCCAACGTCCGCGCGAGGGCCAGCAAAACTTTTTCTATGTTAGCATCAATAGGGGGCAGAATCGGTACTCACCATCGCTTGTAGTTGACTGCTGTTCATTGACAAAATCGACCAGAGCGGTCTTGGAGGCAGGGCCCAAGTTCTGGCCGGCCTTTGTGACAATCTCAGCCAAAGCCTGGATCATGGCCATGATAACACCAGAGTCTTCAGTGTTCTTAGCGCCGGCAATGAGTTCGGTAACCAGTGGGTCGATTCGAGCCTGAAGAGTGATGAGGGTTCCCAAAGCCTTCGCCGCTCTAGTTCGCAGCAACTCATTAGATGGATCGCTCAGGGACTTGGCAAAAGTCCGCTGCAACTGAGGCAGGAAAGGCTTCAAGAAAGCAGGAATCTTGCGAAGGAGCACGTTAAGAGTGTGCAGGATAGCAGCCTTGACGTCAGACGGGAACCTCTCTCCAATAGTTCTGATCAATGGACCGGTAATCTGGGTGACAAATGGCTTGAGGTTGTCTGGGCTGGTTCGCTCGACAAGGTCAGCGATACCAAGAGCAGCATGCTCTCGCTGATCGCTGGAACCATACATCAGACCCTGCAAAAAGATTGGCAGAATACAGCTGGGGCCCTTTGGTAGAGCGAAACCAGCCAGCTCCTGGCCGGGGGTTCCGACCTGTCGCAAGCTCTCTCGACTTGGTCTGACAAGGTTTTCCATCTGCTCCTTAGACAGCTTCGAGACCAGAGCGGCCAGCGACTGCCAGGCGCCCTTGATGGTGTCTTCGTTTCGGTCATCCAAGGAGGCAATGAGATAGGTGACCCAGTCCTGAGCGTAGCCAGAGTAGTCCAGTACAGACTCCTTGAAGAATCTTCCAAGATGCTGAACAGTAACCTGTCGCCGGGCCGAGTCCTCGTGTTTGGCCAGAACCATGAGGTGCTGCATGATGATGTGAGTTCCATCGTCGTGCACCACAGAGAGCATAATGTCTTCCAGAGCTTCCGAGATATCTTTGTTTTTCTCCTCCATAAGCGCGTCGATGAGAGCATCCATGATGGATGGAACTCGTCGGTACAGAGCCCGGCCAGAGACCTGAGCGAGGGAGCTGAGAGCCTGAGCCTTGAAGGCGGTCATTGGCGGTTCCAGCAACGTTGGGATCAGAACTGGGATGACTACCTCACTCTTGGTGGCCATAATCTCCTTGAGAGCCTCAAAAGCGTTGTCGCCAGAAGAGGACTGCATAGCCTTGATGAGCTGTGGCAGAATGGAGTCCACGGCCGCGTTTCCAATGCTGTCCTGCAGTGTATCGAAAGCCTGCGCGGCAGCTTCTCGCACGTACGGGTCGCTGTCCAAGAGAGCCTCTCGAACGATGGTGATCATGGTATTCTTGTGCTGCTCCATAGCGTCTGGAGGAGTAGAGGCAATGAGTTCGCTAAGCGCGATGCAAATACCCTGCTTAGCGTCCAGGTCAGGTGAGTGCAAGCCTTGTTCAAGCGTGGGCAGTAGCTCGTTGAGGGCGTTACCACCAATTCGTCGAACCAGCTCACCCAGAGTCTGAGCACCGATAGTTCGGTTTTCTTCCTCGGGGCTGGCCAGCCGGGTGATGATCAACTGAGTGAGGGTAGGCAGAATCTCCTTGACGGTTCGTGGAGTATTGGCGACCAGACTCTTCCAGACCTCAATAGCAGAAGTTCGGACCTGGCCAGAGGTATCGGATCGGCAAACAAACAGAGCCGCGAGGACTCGGTTTCGTCGTTCTAGACCAAGAATATCGACCAAAGTCTTGTTGGCCTGTACGGAAATGGATGCCTCGACTTCGGAGCCCTGGCTGCTGTTGAGACCAGTGACCTGGTAGAGCAAGTCACCGGTGAGCTCGACGGACGACAGTCTGATTCTGTGGTTGACGTCAGACAAGCCCTTCTCGAGCTCTGGCAACATGAGGTCGATAGCCTTACTGGAGTAAGTCTTTACCAGTAGTCGACCAGCCTTCATGGAGGTTTCCCTGATACCGTCAATGGTATCAGCCAGACCGTTCAGGATAGGTGGGATAATCTGGCTCAGGTATGGGTTCAAGGCATTACCAAAGACAGCCGGCAAGAAAATCATGAGCGGCATGTAGCCCTCTCGAACGTGAGACTTGGTGGACTTGCAGTTGGCCAGAATAGAAGGCAGGAGCTCCTCGAGCTTACTGATACCCAAGCCGAAGATGACCTCAGACAGGGCCTGGGCGGAGCCCAGGCGGTCACCAGCACGGGTCTCGTCCTTCAGAACTCCCAGCAGACGTGGTATCAGGGTTGGGAACTGTTCCTCGCCCAGCTTCTCAACCAGCGAGCCCAGAGCTCGACTGGCAGTGGCTCGCGTGCCTGGAACAGGGTCGACCATGGCAACCTCAAGCTGCTCGCACAGCTCACCCAGGTATGGAATCAGGTCCCGGCTGTCGGTCAGAATAGACATGTTACCCACAATCTGACAGGCCTTCTTCTTGGTGGCAGCGGATCTGTCCCTCAGACCTCGGCCCAGCACGTGGACAACCAGCGCAAGGGAAGGCGCGTCAATGTAGTGTACGAACTGGGTTTTGAGGAGGCCGTCAAGGGCCTCCTCAGTGTGTTTGGTTGGGTCGCCAATGGCCTTGACCAGCGTTGGCACCAGAACCTGAATTTCTGGGTTTCGAATCACGTCGCCAAATCGCTTCAGACTCTGGCTGGCAGCGTTTCGGACTTCCTTGTGGGTGTCGTTCAGAACACCAACAATCTCGGGAATAATGGTGGACAGAGAACTGGACAGCTGCTGGGGGTCGAGGTACGCCATGGTTCCGAGCAAATCCACAGAGCCCTTCTTGGCTCGCCATGCGGTCTGGTCCAAATTGCCCAGCGCCAGGGGAATCAGCTTACTGATACCGTAGCCAGAAGTGTTCTTCATGATGACTCGAGCAGCGTAAGTACCGGCGTCTCGGACCTCTAGCGCAGTATCACCCAAACTGTTGAGGATAGAAGGCAGCAGTTCGATGACGTATGGCTCAAAGTACCGGCCAAGGGACAGAGACAGGCACTCGATGGCAAACTGGGCGCCCTGTCGCTTCTTTGGGTCTTTCTTCTCCTCGATAGCGGCAGTAATCTCCCGAATGATATCGTAGTCAGCCAAACTAGAGATACCAGCGCCCTTGACCAGGCCGGCAATACCGTAGGCCGCGCCTCGTCGGTGGGCATAGGTGTTTCCAGTAAAGAGCTTTTCTAGCAGCTTGTCCAGGTAGCTCTTCAGCTGTGGTCGGATGAGCTTGACCAGCGGGGCCAGACAGTTGGACACGGCCAGCTGAACGTCCTCGGACGGCGTATCCAGAGTCAGAATCATTCGGTCAACGATCTTGATGAGTCTGGGGTCGTCCTTCTTCAAGTGTCGCGCCAGGGCACCGTACAGGACAACAACTGCACCACTGACAATATCGCTGGTCTCCTTATCTGGCCTGGCAAGGTATCCCTCAAAGACTGGGATCAGAACCTCGACATTTCGCAGACCGTGGAGCTCGATGACCTTGAGTCCCGCATCCTGAATCTGAGCGCGAACCTGCTCGTTAGCGTCGCTCAGAGCGTTCTCGACCAGAAACTGGAAGAACGTCAAGACAGCAGCGTTGTCAAAGTGTTTGGCGATTTCCTTCATCACCAGAGCGACACCGCTTCGGGCTTGCCAGGTCCTGTTCAGCTGGTCCGCAGGAATCTTGATGGCGATACCGAACTTATCCTTCACCGGCACAGGCTCCTTAGACTTTTCGGCAAACACCTCCAGCAGCGTCTTGAAAATCTTGCCGAATCGCTCTACGGCACGCCCATCTTCTATGAGAGAAAAGAATGCCTTTGCAGTGGCGAGTCGCATGCTCATGTGTTCGGACTCTAGGTAGCCTGTCATTTCTGAAATGTAAGCGTCCTCGTCAGAGATTTCCAGCTTGTTCTCCAGCCAAATCTGCGTAGCAAGCTCAGAGTTGATATGCTCTTCGTCGTGCCGGGCCACCCACACCTGGCTGCACACCTTTCGCTCAATCTCGAGCTCGGCGTCAATGGCCTCCAGCACAGCGGTTCGAACAAAGGCGTCGCCAGAGAGAATGGCACCCAACAGCACGTTCAGCTCGCTCTCAGAAATGTTAAGACTAATATTCTGAACGGCACTGATCAGACATTCCTTGGCCTGCTTAGCCTTACTTGGATTGTCCTGCATCAGCTTGACCAGACTGTTGAGAAGGACCTCTCGTGGAGTGCTGGCGTTCTGGAAAACTTCAGCGTGAGAGGAAATAATGTCCAGGGCCAGAATAACCTGCTCCTCGATCTCCTCTTCGTTCTTGGTGCCAATACCGTAGTTGGAGGACTTTTTGCCCTCAGACTTACTGTCGATAACGTTCAACAGCAGTGGAACAATGAAAATGAGCGAGATGGAGTCAAGCGGTCGCTGATCACCGAGGAACTTGAGCTTGTACAGAACTCGGTTTGCCAGGTCATTGAGAGATTCTTGCTGGAACGCCTCGTCGATGTCCTTGGAGGTGAATGGGTAGATGGCTCGCAGGACGGCAATGGCAACAAATGGCCGCATGTTTGGCAACCGCGGGCTCAAATTGTCGGCAAGGTCAATGAACACTCTCACCGCCTCGGAGCCAACAAGGCTATAAGCGATTTCAGACTGGAACACTTGGTGAAGAGCGTCCAAGGCAGATGGGAACCATCGCTCTCGGCCATTTTCCACGGCAACGTCGCCAGAGGAAGCCTTACTGAGCTGAGAGATCAAAGCCAGGCCACGGTGCATCTTACCAACCAGAGAGGTAATCTGCTTTCTGATGGCGCTCTGGGTATTCAGCTGCTCCTGTTCCTGCTTCGTGAGCTTCTTGACAACACCGGCAGCAGCCTTCTTTGCAGCGATCTCCTTTCTAACAGTCTCTTCCCACTTCTTGTCGTCGTAGCCCTTGACGTTCTTGTTCTCAGCAAGTCGCTTGGTGGGCTCCTCCTCAGAAACGAGCTCTCCCTCAGGACCGTGGAAAATTCTGACGTCAAGGGGAGTCAGGTGGGCAAGGGCAGAAATGTCCAAGTCAGCCTTGATGATTTCAACCAGCTTTGGCGCAGTAAGGGATGGGTCAATAAAGGAAACGACGGCGGCCATGGCGTAGCAAGCAGGGGCAAACAAAGCGCCCTTGGGGTCCTGAGTCACGCCTAGGAAGTTGGAGACGATTTTCTGGAAATGGTGCCGCACCAACTGGCCAGGATCAATTCCGGCCTTGAGGGCGAGGCTGATCCAGCCACCTCTAGGCGCAGCTGGCGAGCCCTGGCTAGCCAGGGTCACCAGGTCAGCAAGCTGGCCCTCAAGAATGTCCAATGGAACAGAGATCTTGCTTTGCGAGAATAAAGTGGCAACCACAATCTGCAAGCCCTCTGTAGGAATGCCTTCGTCGGCATACTTGCCGCCGATAAGGTCCTGGATGGTGGCGATGATAAATGAACCAGTAGCTGGCTCTTTTTCGTAGCAGGTGCTAAACAAGTTTAGCGAGTCACGCTTGATATCGTTTGGAACAGTCTTGGTGAGAGTCAGGTAGATCCAACCAAGAACCCAGAAAGCCTGGACCTGCTGGTCCTCAACTCCAGCCAAAGAGACAGCACCCAGAGCCTTGGAGGCCCAGAAAAAGTCATCCTCGGCAGTCAACTTTGTCAGACTCTTTGGAGATAGTAAGCCAAACTTTCCACTAGCAGAGGTGAAGGTCTCGGTGGCACTGACTGGCTGGCCGAGATGGCTGTGCAGACTGACAGAAGCAAAGGCGGCGGCAATAACCTTGTTTTGAATGGCTGTCGCTGGGTTAGTCAACACCTCGTCGTAGGTCTTTTTGATGGCGGGTAGAGCGGAAGTGATGTAGGCAGATAGCTTTTCGGACGCGGAAGCATCGAGAATGGCGCCCACGAACGAGCAAATCCAAACCTTTCGCAGGTTAAGTCTCTTTTCGGCGAAACCCTTGGCGATTCCGTCGGTGACTTCTTTAGGAACCTCCTCAGAAGCCAGGAAAACAAAGTGATGGAACAAGGCCTTGGTAATTTCAACGGCGGCAGGTTCGTTGACCTCCTTCAACGCAAGTGTAATCAATGCCGTGGCAAGGGTCTTGGAAACAGCTGGCGAGGCCTTGACACTAGCGCAGACCTTAGCGTAGCTTAGCTTTTGCTCGGCAGCGGTGACCTTCTTAAAAGCAGTCGCAATCTTCACTGCAATGGCGTCCAAAGTGGCAGCATCGTAACAGTGATTCAATGCCACAATCAAAGTCTTGAGTCCAAATTCTCTGTTCTCTACCTTTGTAGAGCCTAGGGCAGAGAAGAAAGATGTGATCAGGGACTTTTCCAGACCAGGACCCACATCGACAAGCGCACTCAAAGCGTTGAACAACGAAGGCAGAATGAATGGCAGCATAACCTCAGAGGCTCTCAGCATCGCCTTGGACACAGATGGGACCAGAATTTCGTCAAAGTCTCTCTGAGTAGTGAACTCGCTGAAGAATGGGATGAACGAGTCAACAATGATTTTTGAAAATGGGATTCTGGACCCCAGAATCGTAGTGCTGTATAGGGTGAACACATCACCCTTCTTTTGTTCAAAAGCCTCGTTGGCTCCTGGCGCAGCAGGACTCAAATCAACAGTAGCACCGGCCAATTGGCATAGCAGAATAAAGTGAGCGACAGCGTGCGTAGACTTGGCCAGAAGCGGCTCGGCAATCACATTGACAAACTCTATTCCTCGGACCTTCACAATAGAAAAGAAAGCGCTTCGGGATGACTTCAGTGCCGCAAGCGCTTGTCGCGACTTTCGTTCACTGTCAACACCGCTGTTCAGAATCTTCTCCAACACAACCGCATGGATGTGGACCAGCGATTGCAAAGCCTCTTTAGAAGCCTCGATCTTTGACTCGACGCCAATGACCCATTCCAACACAGTCATCAGGTCCGACGGCGCTGGGGTTCCCTTAGCAGAGATGAAATCATTAGCGGACTTGATAAAAGTATCCATGGCATCGGAATCCTTTCCAATAAGAACCACAAAGGCGTTTTGAATCGCTAGCCTCGAGTCGGCATCGTTACAATGTGGATTAGCTTTGAACAGGAGCTCAATAGCATCAGAAACATTTCCTTCAACTAGGTTAGGTTTACCCTCGTCTCGGTTATACTCACCCTCAGTGATCTTCTTTATTATACTCAATTTCTCAGCGGGCCGGGACGACAGCAATTGGATCTGTGCTTCAGACTTTAGTTCAGTCCAAGACATTTCTTGTTAGTTTGTTCAAGGTGTATAAAATCGTATACTTACCAACTGTTCGCTCCACTATCAACCCTCAAACTCCTCCAACAAATTTCAATCAAACTAAAACCTTGGCTCCTTCCTCTATTTTGTATATCCTTCCTTCTTTCGCAATACTGTAACAGCTTCAACAAAGTTACTCTCTCTCAATGCCCGTGCCCTGCCTGGTCATGATGATTTTTCAGACCTAACCACTTTGCAGGTCACGTGATCGCGCGCTTCTTCATCTATAAAAGCTGAAAAACTTCCAAAACTCTTTTTCCTTACAACTAAAACAACCAATGATGATAGGGTTATAATCAACTAATGACTGGTTGTGTCTGTATTTCGGTACGGGTATGACGGGTGTATGTGGAAAGTGGTATGGCTCGCTCATCACCACATATAATACCACTGGGTACTTTCTGAGGTTGTTGCCAGGAACTCGAGCTTTACTAGCAAGGTGAGAAGGTTGGCGTATGGCTAGTTATAGGTAGGGTAGATCAATTGAGCTGTTATCAACAAGAAGGCCATGCAATGTTATCATGAGTACTCAAAGTGCGATGGCGAGAGAAGGATCATGGTGAGGTGATAAGCGTCTTGTTACGTCACGGAGAATTGTAGATCTGGATGCAGGGATGAGTTTGGTCAGCTTACCTGCATGTTTTGATAGAGCTCAATTGACGGCAGATCTCCTTGGTATTGTGTATAATATATATGCAGTCTAATTATGCAAAGCAAATGCTGTAAAAGGTGAGTTCACTCCTGGTGAACTTTGTTGAGTATTCGCGGTCTGAGGAAGGCACTGTCGCGGAATATGTGAAAACAAATGGGTATGGGGATGGAAATGACTCCCACCACCCCTAGAATCAGGCCTGCCCAATTACTGTTCAGCTTCTCAAACATTTGGTTAGCAAACAGCGGGAAGGCTGTGGCGAAGGCTGCTCTTAGAAAAGCGTTCGCCGCAGTGACGGAGGCAGAGTATTGGAGATAAGTCTCAATGAGGAAGGTTGACGCGCAAATGAAGATTCCAAAGATTCCAAAGCCAGAAAAGACGCCACCGATGGTTGGCACGATCCAGTGAATACGGTCGGCGTAATTTCCTGTCCAGGTGACCCAGAAGAGCCCAATGGGGAACGCAACTGCAGGGGCTATCATATTAATCAATCGCGCGGTCGGCACTGGTGCGCCATTGTTCGCCGCCACCAATCGTCGCATTCTTGGCTCTAATGAAAGCATGTAGATGCTTCCAAAGAACATTCCTACAAGGATGGCCAGATACGGCAGCTCGCCGGTGGTGGTCGACATGTGGTACCCTCGCGCCGACGTGACGTAGATAAATGGGATGGCCTCCAGAAACATGTAAAGGATACCGTACACGAACGCGACGTAGGAGCACATGAACAGCACCATAGGCTCGGTCACCAGGATCACCAGGGGACGCTTAATTACCCGGATTGCGAGCTCCCTCAAGTCCAGTTCTTTTGTTTCCAGGTCGGCTCGGACGGCCCAGTTGCCGGTTTCGCGCCTGATTTTCTGAGCCTTGTGCATCAGAATGGCAGGAACATATGACTCGTGGTACAGATAGTAGACCACGATGATGCAAACGCCCTGGGCGATACCGGTAATGTAGTGCTGCCAGCGCCAGCCCAGCGACGACTCCGCAATGTATGCTCCCGCGATAGGCGCAATCATGGGACACACCAGCACGGTTGTCATGTAGGCGATCATTGCGATACCGCGTGAGTTTGCGTCAAAGAGATCCGCAAAGGCCGCGCCGGTCGTGGCGAGCGGCGCCGATCCCAGAAAGCCCGCGAAGAACCGACACACAATGATTGTCTGTATATCTTTGGCAGTCGCAACCGCGAAGTTAAAACAAAGGAATCCAATTTGCGATACCATGATGGGCCGTTTCCGTCCCAGAAATTCGCTCGATGAGCCCCACACCACAGGTCCCGCCGCAAACCCCAGCAGGTAAAGGGACAGGCCCAGTAGGGCAACCTCCCTGGAGACGTGGAACTCACGACAAATCTCGGCCACGCCGGCCGCGTACACCGCTGATCCCCACGAGACAAGCAGCGAATTGAACCCTGTCGACAGCATGCAGCCCAGCTTCTTCCGGAACGGCCAGTTGTGCGGATGAAGGGGGTCGTCAGGCCCATCAAAATCAACAAGGTAGGGCTCCTCGTCGATCAGAGGCGGGAAAGGTTTCCCGGCGCCTATTATTCTGGATACGCTCTCGCTGTGTATACCTGTATTTTTCGTGGCCCCTAGGTCCGTCACCTTCTCGCTGGCGACGCTGTGAGTGTCCATCTTGTGCTCTCGTGTGGCATTTAGGTGCGTCTTATAGGAATCCGTGTAAGGTTATATGTAAAGTCCATGCGAGACATTTGTTACATTTCGGTACATTGCCGAAGAGCGCGCCGAGGTAAACGCATGATGAGTGCATGTACAGAACAATTAACAGTTTCTAGATTACAGCCGTTGGGCGTGGCGTGTGGCGCAGCCTGTGGGCGTTCCTCTTTCACGGTACTAGTCAAGCTACAAAAGCGTGGCATCAGTTGACTTTGAACGTCTCGGAAAAAGCTTAGCGTTGTCCCAAGGATTCTCGAGACCCCGCTTGTCACGCATACAATAATACAGAAATGTAACCCACCCCTGCTGAGTAATACGCGCCCGGGTTAGCCGCGCTAATCTCGGATCGTACCGTGTGTAGGCATGGCACGATACGCGCAGATATCACACGAGGGTCTAAAGGCTAGTCACCTATACATTCACTATCTAAATGGTAGCGTGTAAAGACATTCAACATATATCGGTATCGGGTGTTCAAAACCTCGGACACCGTGCCGGGTTATCCGCGATCGACATTAGCATAGTTACGTTGTCTAATCAGGCGAGCCGCGTTGGAACTCTACGTTTGACGTTACACCGGTGACCATGCCTCAACAGTTAGGTTAGAGCTTAACCGGTTGTACCCGGCTGACCCCCTGCACCCGCAAGCTCGATGTTGGGATTCGCTGTGCGCTCCGTTAGCGGAGTTGTGTGAGCTGGTCACGTGGTCGCTAATATGTCGTTCCTGCATGCTCTGGTATTTCTCGATATATTAACTATTGATCAGACGCTGGTCTTACTACAGAGCACTCGCTGGACGAGCTCCGGATGAGTTTTACGGATATGATGGAAGTACTTGTAATACCAAAGAGACGCGCTATTATACAAAATTAATTCATCTAACCTCGTTAACCCATAGACCTTGCCTCACAACTTCACCTCACCTCATCTCATCACCCCACAATATAACCAAGCGCGTTTGATCGGCGCGCTTCCGAAAGCAAACTATGACGTAGAGTCACCGATGCGTTAAGTCCTCCGGCTGCGGAGAATTCTCCATCCTCATCTCTCCTCTGCGTCCCCAGCTGCCTCACCCACCGATAAGACCCGCTGCTGACGCACAGACCCCGGTGTGAGACAGGCTCCCGTAGCGCTGGATCGCGAGAAACATTGTGGCGGACAAGGCGACGGTTATAAGCAGCCCTCAGCCACAGAGCAAATTACTCAGACCTACAGGTGATAGTCACGTCGCGGCTGCTATCTCAGCACTATTGCAGGTATCACCGCGGATCGCAGCGCTGATGTGCCCGTAGCGTTGATGTCTTGCGCTGCGAGCATGGCCTGCACTGTGCACCACTGGCCATGCGCGATACTCCGGGGTTGGCGGACATTTGGCAAAGTCTTAGTCTGTTTGAAACGCACGTCAAGAACTGGCAGCGAGCAGTGAATGCAGTAACACCACAACACGCAGCGCGGCCCGCAGTGGGTCGGCCACACAATCACCATATCGCCCAATACCAACCCAATACCAACGATGCTGACTGCACAACACGCGACGTTGAGGTTGCGAATAGGACTAGCTCTCTACTGTGGAGGCTGCACTCGTGCTCATGCATGCACCTGCCCAGAATGTCGACATGCCTCTAGTCTCAGACAAAACAATGTGTCAACTAAGACATGAGAAGCAGGCACCAAAGACAAGGCCAAAAAATTTTCAATTATCGCAATAATCAGAAAAATAAACATCTCATCGCAGATCCATTGGAGAGACGGTGTCACGACAGATGATTATGACGTGTTTGATATTAAAATACCAGGCCCCAATATTATCCTCAATCCCCATTCGGACTGCGTGATACCTACTGGAACAACGCCGCGACATGCAAGTGTATTTGTACGACTACAATGTACTACGCTTCGCTTCGTACATGTACAGCTCGTACACTATATACTAACATTACACGCAGCCGTGGCCGCCAGAACAAAAAACGGTGTCAGAGAAACAAAACATAAACTCCAGTCATCGGCAGCAGGTCGCTGCTCTCATTGCATAACGTCTATCAGGAAAACGCGAACGCAAAGCACGAACGCGATAAAAATTGAACCAAACGGCTCACCACCTCCTATACCACAAGACCGGCTATGGCGGAGGGCGCTCGTCCGACGGCGATACCGACGACGAACTGTCTCCCTTGGCCAAGCTTGAACTCGACCCCGGTGGCTCTCCTGTCCAAGGCTGTGTGGGCGTGGGCTGAGATTGTGGTGTCTGCGACATGGATTCCGGCTGTCTAATCATTGGCCGCTGCGGACCTCTAACTGAGGGGTCGTATCCATAGTGCTGCTGTTGTGGCGGCGGCAGTTCTTGGTGGTACTGTGGTTGCATCGGCTGGCCGCCGTAAAACGAGCCGCCCGGCACAACCTGGGGCTGGCTTGGCTGTCCCCACGGGGGCATCTCATGCATCTGCTGCTGGTGCATCTGCTGCTGCTGGGTCTGCAGCCGGATGTTTTCCACCTGTTTTTTTCGTTCTGCCGCGGCAAGCACCTGGATGGTTCGCGTGTAATTCAATGGATGATAGAGAAAGGACTGAATCTCCGCCACAAAGAGAGGATACAGCTGGTCGACAATCCGTTCTCGCGCCGCAAACTCTAGTGCTCGCTCGTATGGAATCCACACTCCCTTCAAGTACATTGGCCCGATTTTGACCACGTGACGCACCTTTTCTGACTTGAGAATGCCGTCTCTTCGGCCCCGCGTCATGCCCGCCACGTTCAGCAGCTTGGTGCCGTTAATCATATTGTTGTCACCCCGCCGCGCTATGCACACGCCGCGGGCTTCGACCTGGAAGCAGAGCGTGCCCTCTTCCTCCCACAGCGTCGTCGTTACGCGGGGCTTGATGCCCGGCGGAGGCGTCTGGCCCAAGGCGCCGGGGCCGCCGGAAATTGCGTGAACCATTGACGGGAACTGCTGGGCGGCGGCGTTGGCGGAGGTGCTCTGCGGCGCCGCCCCGGGGATCAGCCCGGCGGGCAGGCCTTGCATCTGCTGCATCTGCATCATCTGGTTAGGCGATTGTTGCTCGTACATCTGGCTAGGCTGGCTCGTCTGGCTCGTCTGGTAGCCCTGGTAGTATTGGTCGTACTGGCGGTTGGGCTGCGGTTGGCCCGGTTGCGGAATCTGGCCGGGAATCTGTTGTAGACCGGGTTGGATCTGGCCTGGGACCTGTTGTAGTGGCTGTCCGGGCTGTAATCCCGGTTGGAGCCCCGGTTGTGGCGTCTGTTGTGTCTGTTGTGGAACTTGGCTAGGGCTGGACTGGGGCTGGAGACCTGCTTGTCCAGGCTGTCCTTGCTGCTGGCCCTGTCCCTGCTGCTGGCCTTGGCCCTGGCCTTGGCCCTGGCCCTGGCCTTGATAGTTGTACCGACCAGGATAGTCCGGGTAGTTGGAGCCAGGGTACATTACTGGGTTGAGATGGTGCAACTGTTGTTGAGGGGAGTGTAATTGCATGGAATAATTGGTAGATGGGATATCAACGGCGTGTTGTTCATACTGGGGCGGTTGCGACTGGGGTGGAGCCTGTTCAGAGTTCTCGGACGGGTACGATGAACCCGTTTCTCTTGGTGGGTCCAGCTTGATGGTCTATGTTAGATGAGCTTGGAGCTTCCATCGCTCTCATCGCGATTAGAAGCGATAGGCGAGTGCTGGCCATTCTGTCGTTTAGTCTTCACTTCTTCTTCACCACCGCGTTCCCTGTCGCGTCGTTCGTGTCCTGGTGGTGTCTTCTGCCATGGGGTGCGGAGTTCTATCCCCATCTTGTCCGTCTGGGCGCCTCCCACTGCGCTTCACCGCCTCGCCAGCGCTGCCACCACCCGGAAGCTCTTTCCTTGTGAAAGCCATCAGTCGCTTCACGACCCGACAAACCGCGACCGTTGCGCACGTTACAACGCTGTCCTCCCAGCACCACCACCTGAATACTCACGCTGTCAATCGCCGGCCGCTGGTAGTACTAGTGCTCAGCGCTTACTGTGAATTGAAGTGACGCCGGTAGGTGTGCAGATGTCGAAAGCTAACTGTAATATGTGGCTCGCTCCTCACGGCAAAACAAATAAAACAAAAGAAACCAGAAGCAGTGGAGGTGAGGGCAGATTAATATCCGACTTGGTATCAGCACTTGCAGGAGCGCTAGCATTTTGGAATAGCTGCTGGCCCCGGCGCTTGCTTTTTGCCAGCTTGCTTTTGCCCACCTTATATTAATCGCCTTGCTTTGCGCGACCGCACCGCAGGGAGCGAAAAGCACTGTGCGCCTTTTTTATTTTTTGTTTTTTTCCGCACCTCACTCATTGAACCATTCACATTTCACACATTGACTCAGTAACGGTTAACGGCTACCACACAAGCCTTTCTCAGCCCACCGACTGGTGTACCACTAGGTAATGGTGCGCGCTCTACTGTGCTCTGTTATACATTGTCTCTACATGTGCTTCTATAGTACGCTTAGCTAAACAACTGCTTCTTAAGGTCTGAGGTCTGGCCAGTGTAGCTGCTACTCTCCAACGCGACGCTGAACGGCTTTATTGCACCCAAACGGGCTCATTAACAGCCAACACTGGCCGTAAAGCATTATACGCCGTGCTCAGACATGCGCAGTCCACAATCTACGCTGACACCAACTTGAAACACTGGTGCAGCAGTTCCTTGTCACTAAATCTGACATGAAACGTATAAAGAGCAACCCCCCGTGGACAAAGATGGCCTGTCAGCATCACAAGCCTAGTTTCATATAATTGGTTTTTTGTGCACGGCCCAGGAGCCTCAGCGGTTGCCCACCGCACGACTTGATCCTAGCAGACAGGGTTCGTGGCAGGGTTCGCCGAGTACCCTAGTCACAACTGTCTATACGTGGCCAGCCACTAACGGACCGGGTCTATGGTATAAGTCTATGGTCCACGCTTCGTTGTACTTTGTACGCGCTTCGTAACTTTGTACGCGCACGCGACGCGACGCGCCTCGTCGTCATGGCAACCTCGTGTAAACACCAAAAGAGGACAATCGATACCCCAAAGAGGATTCCTATAACCAAAAAGACAACACATCAATTGCGTCCGGACACTGCGGGAACCGAGCGACTGCCTGCACACGCACTTGCCGCTATCGCGTCCCCACAGGCCACAGGTACAGCAGAAACACGCGTTACGGATCGATAGCCACCACCGCCCGGCAAAGAGCACAGCTAAAAGCCTAATTTATCCACACTATGCTGCTGCTGCCCCTGACAGCGCTTCTGCTGGCTAGTCGGGTTCATGCGTCAATGTGGGCCACCCTGTATTCCGCTGACTACACACATGCGTATCTGTACTTACAGAACGGCTCGCTTGTGTCGGTCAGTGCGCAGGAACCGTTTACTGCTGATAATCTCCAGCCAGCGCTACTGAGCCAACCGCCAGACAATTCCAGCCTGGCCATAGTAAATGACACGCTATATGCCATCCACGGGCCCGGCAATATCCAGGTGTCTTTGCTGGACACAGCGCAAAACAAATGGACGCTCGCGGCAAACGCGTCGTTTGCTTTTTACGCCAACGCGACAGTCTGGGCGCGACAAGATAGCATTTACGTCTACGGCGGCGAGGCAGCGGGCCCGAAAGAGATATCTGAAAGACTCTTGGGGTACAATTGCGGCAACGGTTCCTTTTTCGAGCCCGCCAATCAAAACTCCCCCGCCCCGCTGTCGTCATCTTCAGCCATAACGCAGAATGGCACCGCCATAATCGTTGGAGGGATCTCCAATGAGGGATGGATCAGCACCTCACAGCTCGCCGAATGGGACGGTGATTGGACCTTTACCACCGCCAGTAACGCCACGCACATTGACTCGCGCGAGCACCCCTTGCTTCTGCCCCTCAATAGCTCCATACTGGTCCTGGGCGGCGCTGTCGTAAACCGAGACGCGAAACCGTACCTTGCAGTTCTGAATCAGGCCTCAGGCTGGTCCTGGTCCGCCCCGGAGCTAGACGTGGGCGCAAACTCTATTGGTGCCGCCGTCCTGGGCAACACAACGCTACTCACGCTGGACCCCGACCTCAAGGCGAGTCTGTATGATCTAACCACATGGTCTAGCATTGATTCCTATACGCCCCCAAACACAGCGGCGCCGCCAAGCGGGAATCTGCCTGTCGGAGGCATCGCTGCGCTGTCCACCGTGCTTCCCGTCTCTGCATGTGTGGCGGCGGTGCTAGTTTACGCCGCCTGGTCCAGGAAACAGCGCCAGAAGGAGGACCGGGCGCTGCGCTCCTTCACCATAAACAACCACCATGACTTCACCGAGACGCGCTCTGAGCCCTCCGAGGCGGGCTCCTTTGGCTCCTGGATGGAGAAGCGAAACACATTGTTGCACTCGCCGGCGCGCAAGACGCCGCTGCAATCAAAGTCCTCTAGGGCGAGCTTTTACACGCAATCCGACGGTTCCGACGACGAGGGTCTCCAGGACGTTCAGGTGCTGGTCTCGTCCAAGCGCCGGTCCAAGCTCTACGTCGCGAACCCGGACCCCGACAACGCGTCCATCATCTCTGAACACATCCAGTCGCTCTCTCCTCCCGAGCCGGAGTCCGTGCTCGGCGGGCAGGCGGTGCGAAGGGTCTCGAGGAAAATGACGCCAGAATAGTTCACTTCCGACTCACATTATAGACAGTCTCGGAACCGTTCGCTATCTATTTATGTCTAGTACATTACTACTTGGATAACGGTGGTAATTCTAGAGCTAATACATGCTAGAAATCTAATAATTTCCGCGCGCCTAGCGGGCCGCACTACACTTTTTGATGGATCTATTAGGCCTGGTTGACTAGCCCGTAAGAAGCCTCCCGGGCTTTCTGTAGCAGCAAAGCATCGGCCAGCACCAGAGCGGCCATGGCCTCCACAATTGGGATCGCTCGCGGGACAACGTTGGGGTCGTGTCTACCCCGGGCCTCCAGCGTGCCGCTCTGGCCGTCGTAGCCAGTGGTCTCCTGGCCCCGGCAGATAGTGGCCGGGGACTTGAAAGCGACGGAGAAGTAGATGTCGGCGCCGTTGGTGATGCCGCCTTGGATACCGCCAGAGTTGTTGGTAGAGGTCTTAAGCTCTCCCGGGGCAGAGCCGGCAACGAACGGATCGTTGTGGACGGAGCCCGGAATAGCAGTGCCCAGGAAACCGGAGCCGACCTCGAAGCCCTTGGTGGCTGGGATGGAGAGCATGGCGTGGGCCAGCTTGGCCTCTAGCTTGTCAAACACTGGCTCTCCCAGACCAACTGGTACGTTTCGAATGACACAGGTGACGACACCGCCAATGGAGTCTTGAACATCTCGGTGCTTCTCCACTTCCTTGACCATGGCGTCGGCCACTGATGGGACTGGGCATCGGATGGGGCCAGCCGCATCCACCTGTTCGCGCGAGATGGTGTTGAGCAGCTTGACGAACTCTGGCGAGGATGGGTCTCGGTCAATAGCGATAGAGCCCACACCGCTGACGAAGGCGACGATCTCGACGCCGTTGGCGAGCTTCAGAAACTTTTCAGCGATGGCGCCGGCAGCCACTCGGCCAATGGTCTCTCGCGCGCTTGACCTGCCTCCACCGGACGAGGCCTTGATTCCGTATTTCTTGAGGTAGGTGTAGTCGGCGTGGGAGGGCCGTGGGAACACTTCGGTCTCGCTGTAGTCGTTGGGTCGGTGGTCCTTGTTCATGACTACCATGCCGATGGGGGTTCCCAGGGTTTTTCCGAACTCAGTTCCCGACTGGATCTGGACCAGGTCGGCTTCGTTTCGCTAGGTTAGACAACTATCAAACGCAGACGAGCTATTAGACTGAACCCAGGGCGAATGACGAATACCCGATCCATAACTTGTATGTTACTGATTCATGCCATGCATGATCGTCTCGGGTCACTATGCTCTGTACTCACTGGAGTGCTTAGCTTGCTCTGGCCGGGTCTTCTCCTGCTGAGCTGTGGCTGAATGTCGTCCTCAGTCAGGGCCATGCCCGGCGGAACACCATCGACGATGCAGCCGACAGACTTGCAGTGGCTCTCGCCGTAGGTAGTGACACCTTGTTAGTTCTAGCGCTCGAATTGATGGACTCACGGAAGTAGGTGCCAAAGGTAGACATGATGCCAGAAATGACTAATGCGCGATCCAACTGAAATTTAAAGTCTTGGCCGAAAGCGGTGGAGCGCAGCGCGGACAACGCTAAATTGATTTGGGAGGAGCCAGCACCACTTGACAGGTAGACTGACGACACTGATTCCTCAGGCTAATTGAAAAGACCTCTACGACACGTTGGAGCAGCACGTGTGAATCGACAAGATCGAAACGACCCGACTGAAAAGAAACGATTGAAACGCATCTACAGCGAGACGAATTGGAACACTATAGAACCTTCAGCCGTACCCATCTGAACACTTTGCCTACACTTGCCCGACAATAAACCATAACCAACGTTGAAACGGATTGAAACGACAACACCATAATCTGTTGAAACTATAACACAAAACGAACTGCAACGGAACTCATAATGCAACTGACACCGCTTCACATCATCAGCGCCCTTGTGGGCCTGGCACTTATTGCCATCATCTTCATCTTCTCCAGCAACAGCTCAAAGACTAAAACAAAGCCCACGCTTCTTATCGCGGGACCATCGTCCTCGGGCAAAACCGGTCTGTTCCTCAGATGGACTACTGGCGCCCTTCACGAGACCATTGCCTCTCAGAAGCCAAATGTCTACAACTCGCTTGCCGTGCCCTTTGACTCGGAGAAGCCTATTGACACCTTCGCCCTGGTGGATTTGCCAGGCAGTCTGAAGCTGCGACACCTCACTGCTCAGGGAATCGACGCCAACCGAACGTCCCTCACCGGTATCGTTTACGTGGTTGACGCTGCCAGCAGCTCAGGCATCTCTGAAGCCGCCAGCGGCCTGTACCGAATTCTGCAGCAGACCGAGAAACGGGTCGGCGGAGTCAACATTCTGGTGGCTGCCAACAAGTCTGACGTGTTCAACGCCGTCTCTGCGCAGCGACTCAAGTCATTGCTCGAGAAGGAAATCGATGAGCTACGACAGTCCAAGGCCAAGAGCGTCGGCGACGTCGGCGACGAGGAGGCCGACACCTGGATTGGCGCCAGTGGCGAGTTCTCCTTCAACCAGCTCGAGGGCGAGGTTGTCGTGCTAGAGGGCAGTGTTAAGGCCAATAGGACGCAGAAATGGCAACACTGGGTGGAACAGATTGCTGTGAACTAGTTCCCCTGAGTGTGATTGCATGTGATTTCGAAATCTCGCATCAACTCCCGCAGGCCTCGCAGCCTGGCAGGCCTCGCAGCTCTCGCAGGCCTCGCAGCTCTCGCAGCCCGCTCGCATGGCCGCCGCATGACATGATACAGTCCCCTGCTGCTTTTGCTCGCTTGCAGGCTCACTCTTCTATACCTACCTAGGCACCATCTACCTCACTATACCTATCCCACTCCGTGCGCCGCTAGCCAGTCGTGCCCCACTGGCGTGCCCGGTTCGCGTGTCCAGTTCAACCGCGCTGGTGGCAGCGGCACGGCCGGGTCAAATCTGCCAAAATACTCAGGGCCCTTTGCGCCGACTGCCCAACGTGCCGCTGACTGCTCACCGCGTCTGCCTGCCTCTACTGCTACATAAAAATCACAGGCCGGCTCGACCTCACGCTATCCGGGTAAATAATGTATCCTTGTCATATGCCACGCAGCGCAACGTGGCCGAGCAACGTGAGCCAAGCGCAGCCAAGTACCGTGGCTTTGGAGCATATAGTGGTGGAAATACTTTTGTGGCTGGCTGGGATATGTAAAGACACAAATATCGCCATGCACCAAGACAAATATCCCTGCCGTGGCTCTTACAACATTGCATGCAAAAGTCGTAGACATTGCCGGTGTCCAAATTAGATTTGAGGCGCCGGCCCTGTTTGTGAATTTTGGTTTTTTTCTGAAATGCGCTTTGGCTCATCTCCTGCCTTCCGCAAGCGCCGTGGATCACCGCATGCTATTGCAGCAAGGCCTTATGCTATTGGTCGTTATATGTCACGGCTGCTATAGCTGCGACTTACATGTATCAGCAGCTGCAAGTGCCGGCATGTGCATAGAAAATTACGTACTGCCTCATCTACTCCTCAAAGGGGCACCACCCCCTCTAACTGCTGAACACGCTGCCGAGGCTCTGTGCAGGAAGCAAGTTGTAAAACATTGATTTCTGAACCAATGTATGTATAACTTTTTCTTCGCCTCTGCTTCTGTCATTTACGCAGCGCTGTAACAGTTTCGCGGTACCTGCAAAATACGCTCCATCACCATATTTTACCCGGAATCCCTTACTTTGACACCCACCGCGACCTACTTTTACCTACCTCGACCTACCTAAGCGTACCTAGACTTGCTTCTACTCGCCGGCGACGCGTCTCACGGTATGTATCAGACCCGCGACGTAATTTCGTCCGCCCTGTCGGCGTGAGCGCGGCATCCGGCTGTTCGCCTCAGGCTGTTGCAATGCCCTGTTTGTAATGGGCGCTCTGGTCCGCGGTTTTGCCCGTGGCGGGTATTATTCCGTCGGCCTCCATGGGCCCGCGTCACTTGCTAGCGCTGCTAAGCGTGACGGTTTGGGAGACCTATGAGGGCAGTAGACGGGATTTGGCCTGTTTGGTCGTCCAAATTTGATTGCATTGAATAGAACAATATATACGTCGGCATTGGCTCAAGCGCTCGCTGTAATATTCAAATCCGTGCGCCATAAACGCAGGCAGAAAATTTCCTCAATGACAGCTGAACTCGATCGCACTGTTCTTCTCCAGCGATGCGAAATTGAAGTAATTTAACACGCGTGTCAGTGGTGCACTCGGCGACGTAATTTCTCACGACAAAACCCTAGCTAGGCGACAAACCGCATCAAAAATGTCGAGCACAGCTAGCTCCGATCTACAAATATGCAGCCCCGGAATCAAGTCGAAAACGGTAAAATTGTTTGATCTGAGTGACGCGATTCTGTCTCGGAGTTTTGAGCTTGACCGCATGAACGAGGAGTATGCAAAGCTGCGGTCGAAGCTAGACGCCGTGGGAAACCCAGATGACATTTGTGCTAAACTGCAGGAATTGACGCTACTCAAGAGGTCAAGACACTCTCGTGTCGTCACACAGCTCACTGAAGAATTGTCGATATACCGTGACGAATGCCAGCAAAAGGAACAAGTAATCCACGAGCTGGCAAAGACTGTTGAAAACCAGCACGAAAAACTCAAGCGCCTTCAGAGACAGGTCCTCCACTGCATGAAGAAGCTCGGAAAGTACCAGACAGCCCACGAGAGCCACCAGCGAGAAGTGCTGGTCAAGGAAATGCTCATCAAAAAGCAGGAAGAGGTGATTCAGAAACTGCTCATCATGAACGACCACAATTTCAAGGAAGCATTCGAGCTTAGAGATGTCCTGTCTGCTCAGCTGTCAGACGCCGAGTCTGTCAGCTCGGGGATCACCCTGTTTTCAAACTAGCGCCGGAAAAATGACACCGCATCGACCTACATACTGACACCAGCATGGACCAGCATCTAACTAGCATTTACCAGCATGAGCCTTACATTTAGCTACATGCATTACCGAAATAGCATACTTGACACCTTAAACGTTCGCTTCACATGAGGCATGAAACAATGTAGTCGCGGGACCAGGGTTGACCGGGGTAGAAATCTGCATGGAACAATGCTGCCATCAGTGGCGCAGGGACGATTTGCCTCGTCGCATCTGTAACAGTGCTGAGCGCTAGTGGTGATCAACCAGGAGTTTATCCAGTTCGCGATACTGCACAATCAGTGCATGTGAAGCTGACATGGGATTGCTTGGCACTCGCTCGCACAGCTAGTAACCTACCGAAACTCCAACAGGTACTGAATCACGCAACAGGTACAACGCAGGCACTCTTCTAGCTTTCTTTCTTTGACCGTCTTCTAGCCTTCTTCCTTCATGGCAGCGGAGCACCCGACTCTATCCTTAATTCTCCTCCAAATCCATAATCAATCATCGCCGTGTAGCACAGAACAAGTGTGGTCAAGATGCTGAACAACTGACGAGTCTATGGTCCTGGTGCAGCAGCGCCCGGTAGATGATTGGGCACAGATGGAAACATCTTGGTCTTCAAGGAATCACTAGCCTGCTTCGCCCGCTGGCTTTCCCGCTGTCTATTCACCCGAATAGTGTAGATGTCCTTGTTGAGTGTAAACACTCTTGGCTTCTTTGAGATGAGCTCTTCGTCTTTTTTCTTCTGGCTGAGAAGGGTCTTGAGCAGGTCGTCGTTCACATCATAGTCATCTCCCTTCTTCTTGTCGTCTTTATCAGTCTTGTCCTTCTTCTTGTCTTTCTTCTTCTCGTTTTTTGCCTTGATTTCCTCAATCTGCCTGTCCAGAGCCTCCTTCCTAGCTTTGGCGGTCTCTACCTGCTCATCAGGCATGGCTACGGCGAAGGCAGAGTCACCAAGATGGGCCTCGCACACATAGAAGAAGTCCGCCTTGCCATCAGCAGATACCAGGACGGTGCTGGAGGGCTTGTAGCACACAAAACAGGACCTTGCGGCGTTGTCGGCAACCTTCCTGCTGTGATATTCGTTGGTGAAGGGCATCGTTAGACATCGCGCATGGGTCCAAAGAGAAAGGTCGAGTCGGCGCCGCCCGATGCGCCAGAGGTTTCCTTTGAGGTGGGTTATATGCGGGGTGATGAGTGGTTAGATTGCAATGGTCTCATGTTGTGACTTGTTCAATGCTGTCCATGCCATGAAGGCGAGATCAGACGATGGACCCCCAATAGCCGCGATACGAACCATCAACAATTGCTAATTAGCTCGATAAGAAGAAGAAGGTGACGGTTAGACAGTTCAAGGGAATGTCCCTTGTGGACATTCGAGAGTTTTATGAGAAGGATGGCCAGTCATTGCCAGGAAAGAAGGTGAGATAGAGTCTTTGATCTGAGTTTGGAAATCATTGGTCGTTTTGCTCTACAGTGAAGGCCAGTAGGAATTGGTGCACAGATTTCCTTCTGTTGCTGATTGGTGGCTGCTCGGGCTGGGTTTGTTTGATCAATTGACCCTCTCAAGCGTCGAACGTCAGACGTTGGCTCCCACGAGGCTTGAGAGCTCACGTTAAACGCAGTCTCGCTGCTACCCCAGTGTTCACCTAACTAACAAGGGCATTTCTCTCTCCCTGGAAGCGTGGAGAGAGCTGGTAAAGCTTGCACCAGAGATTGGGAAGGTGCTAGAAGACATGCCTGAGACTGAGGCAAAGCCTTCCGAGCCAAAGAAGGCGAAAAAGATTAAAAGCGAGGAGTTTGTGGTCGACGACGATGAGGAGTAATGAAGATGTAGGCTATAGAAATGCATTGACTTTCTGAGCTCGTACTCCTTGTGAGAGGCATGAAAATCTCTTGCAATTAAAGATGTTCAGACAAGCCCTCAGTATAGTCGTACGGTCCCAGAAACCGATGAGAAATGTTTTTGTGACGCTGCGAAACTCAGTTAACCGAATTCTGACGCTGGCCACACTTAAGCTAGCCGGTGCCACGCCACGCAATTAGGCTATTTGCAAGGGTCCTAGCGGAACTCACACATACAGCTTTTATCCTATGTTTTACCCAACGCTGTACATGGAATAATCTTTGTGGCACTTGTACGCACGCACGAAAAGCTATTAGAACAAGGTTTTTAAAAACCTTATTATGCAACGTTGTATCATTGTATACCGGCCAAGCGCTAGTCGACATCGAAGAGCATAGCAACTGATGCCGAGATGGAGTCGTCACAATCGCTAAAGGGCCTCTTCGCACGCTTACTTCGCCTGCCTCGCGCGTCAGCAATCAACACCATCACTTATCGCCAAGTAGCCAGACAAGTAGCGATCATCAGACCCACTTTCGGTTGCCTGACAAGGAAGCGACGAAGCGGCCGAGAACGAGTGACAGTTAGACAGTAGACAGATAGTATATAGTTGCCATAGGCAACGCATCAGTAAGGACGGCGATATAAATAAACCACAAATCGATGGCGGGTCGGCATTTACTGGTGTTTAGGAGCGCTTGGTTGTGTACTTACCGCGCTTCGCGATCACGTGCGGACGCAGCACATTTTTGTCCCTTAATGACCCTTTGCTCAGTATGAGCTTTCCCGGCAGGCGTGCTAGCTCCCCTAGCTCCAGCCCCAAGCTGTCGCCCCTTCCTTTAGTCGCTACAGACTACAATATACCCGCTCACCCTACTGTAGCAACGACTAATGAGGGCCACACCCATATTCCGCTCCGGCCAGCGGCAATGACAAAGAAAAGCGCAAACAGCAGATTACACCATGTCTTGAACAGAGATAATAAGGTTTCATCTAATCCTACTTCGCGGTCAAACAGCAACACGCAACTGTCGACGCCCACTTCGCCGGGCGGAGGTCTCTCGCATTTGCTCAAAAAGTCCAAGCTCGGCAGCCCTACTGACTCACCGCTGTCCACGCCGCCTTCCAGCATGGGGGCCTCGTTTCCCTCCAGCCCCGATATTGTCAAGGAAACCAACCACATTTTTATTGACTACGACCCAGTCTCTGGGCGTAAGGTCCTCAATACTTACGAGATCATCAAATCGTTAGGGCGTGGCCAGCACGGCAAGGTCAAGCTGGGAAAGGACCTCAACACGAACGAGTATGTGGCTATTAAGATTGTTAACAGGACAGCCCGTCCGCGGTTGGGCCGGCTGACGCAGCAGTCGTCGACTCAGGAAGAGAAGATTAAGCGTGAAGTCGCCATTCTCAAAAAGTGCATCCACCCCAACATTGTGCGACTCAAGGAAGTGCTCGACGACTCCACGTCCAAGAAAATCTACCTCGTATTGGAGTACTTGGAGAAGGGGGAGATCATATGGCAACACGACAATGGCAAGCCGGCCATGAACAGGAGGCAGGCAAAATCGACAGTTCGGGACGTGCTCCTGGGCCTCGAGTACCTGCACTTCCAGGGCATTATTCATAGAGACATCAAGCCGGCCAACTTACTGCTTTCGGGCGACGGACGCGTCAAGATTTCTGATTTTGGCGTGTCATATGCTTCAGACTGGGGAAACGACGAGTACGAACTGGCAAAGACCGCGGGAACGCCCGCGTTCTTTGCGCCCGAGATGTGTGTAACGAAAACAGATGAGCCCAAGCCAAAAATCACCTACAAAATCGACATTTGGGCTCTAGGCGTCACGCTGTTTTGTCTGATTTACGGCTGTGTCCCGTTCACCGCAGACACTGAGTACGAGCTATTCAAGGTTATCGTGAATCAGCCACTCAAGTTCCCAGACGAAGAGCCTATTGAGCCCCTCGAGAAGCCAGAGAAAGGACTGTCGATTTTCTACAATACTGACAACAATGGCTTGGCACCTGTCGTGTGCCCTACGCCATCACCACCACCCAAGCCCACGGAAGTGGACGCGGACCTGGAACTGGCAAAGGACTTGATGCGAAAGATGCTGGACAAAAGCCCAGAGAAACGAATAACGCTACAGGACCTCAAGCGACACCCTTGGGTGTGCGACGGAATGGAGCCACAGACGCTCGAAGACTTTCTGAAGGGACCGATGGACAGAATGAGAATCGAAGTCACAGGAGATGAAGTCAAGGACGCTGTACAGGGCATATCGAGCAAAATACGACGTGGCCTCTCCAAGTTCGGCTCGTCGGCACTACAGTTCGCCGGTCTACGCCGGCGCAAGTCATCTCTCGTTAGCTCAGCATCAACATCACGGTCAAACTCACGAGAACCCACCAGCAGAAACAGAAGCGCGTGTCACTCCAATTCCAGTTCCATCGCAGAACAATCACCCCGACCTCACCACACAACCAGACCAATCAGCATGAATGGTGGTCTATCACAAACAATCGCCTCGGCAAGCAATATCGCTTCTTCTTCAGCGGCCATGTCGCCAGATTTCAACAAACGATCATCATCTGTATCCTCATCTATTTGCATTCCTCGAAAAATATCCGCCAGCGCCAGTAACCTCAACCTCAGCTCACTTCTGGCGAAACAACACAGCCCGGTAGAACTAGCATCAACGCCCGCAGAGCTCAAAATCAGTCCGCCAAACCACGGAACCTCGTTTTCACCACGATTCGGCGTTAGCCCGGCCTTCAGTGGTTACTCTTCTTTCCAGGCGCGGGCAAAGTCGCCTGTTGAGAGCACGCCGCCCTCGCCTACCGCCAGTGCACACACGTCGTCCTCAGATGATGATAATGGTGAACTGACTCTTGTACTGGGGCCGCCTCGAGGACAATCGAGTTTGGGACGTGCAAAGACGTTAGGCAGAAAGCCACCAAGCACAGGCTCGTCTCCACAGCCTGCTATTGATCTCAGCACAACAAGCGAGCTTCTTCCACTGCCGTCGCACTTGCAGGGCCTCTCACTGGAGCCCAAGCCAATCATGTCACGAACACCCCCGCGGAGTGCTGCTGCTGGTTCACGAAACCGTAGCCAGAGCGTCACGGTGGCCATGATGCATCCAAAGACTTATGACCAGTAGACACACACGAGCGCTTGAGCGTACCGAGTGTTATGACGATTAGTATGAGTATGATGACTAATAAATTATTCATGAGCACCTTGATATATGTGTTTGTACGAGTATCCACAGCAAAATGGAACGCTGTGGTCTCAAGTCGTAGTTGAAGGTTGTGAAAACGCAACGCCACTATTATCAGTAACCACTCATGTTCAAGCTATTTCATGTTAGTAGTGTAAGCGCGTTCTGAGCAGCTATCGGCATCCAAACCCGTGTCAACGCGTGCACGACGCGTACGCGTTATTTTCGTGTTGTGTCGCGTCGCGTTTATTTCACCACACTACTGGCACCAGAACTTCGTCAGCATGTTTCGACAGGACCGCAAACGACGTGCCCTGGAGCGTAAAATCGATAGTCAGGTGATTGACCGTACGCTAACATACCCACACCGACTCAACTTCTATAATGTGCCGCCCGTGCAGGAGATGACGATAGAGGAGTTCGAACAATGGGCCATCGACCGGCTCAAGGTTCTCACAGAGCTCGAAGCAAACCAAATGCGATTCAAAGACCCAGAGCAAGTTGCACGGAATATGAAACCGATTCTCGACAAGTACCTTCCGCTAAGCCTCCACGCTGGTGGCAGGAAACCACAGGTCCTGGACGAGGAACGACGAAAAGACCATTACTCACATTATATTCTCAGGCTAGCGTTCTGCCGGTCACCAGCGCTGCGAGAGCGATTCGTGATGCTAGAGTCAAAGCTCTTTGATCTGAGGTACCGCACAGAGGACAGCTCGAACCTGCATGAGTTCATTCAGTCGCTTGATCTGTCGTGGGAACCACTAACAGAGAGCGAGCTAATACAGTTCGAGAGCCAGCTGTCGGCAACACAGTCAGGGCCGAAGGTGATCGGTGAACAGAAATACTTCAAGGTGGAGTTCGAGAAGGTTATTGATCTTGTTGAGTCCAGAAAAGTGTTTCTTCACAGAGGCATGGCATACGTCTCCACAGCACTTCAGCAGCGGTTGGTGGCTTCAGAATTTTCAGCACGGCTAGCAAAAGATCTCGAGGTCACCGCTCGCGCTATTCCGAGGCTGGACGAAGACAACAGACTGCTACTTATCTTGGAACATCTTGCCACAGGCGCTCCTCAATCAGACTACAAGCCAAAGGCGAGAAAAGAGGGAGAGATCACTGCAGACATGGTGGACGAGCTCGCTCAAAGACACTTCCCCCTGTGTATGCAAACTATGAACAAAACGCTCATGGAGAAATCCCATGCCAAGTATCAAACCCGACAACAGTATGGTCTATTTCTTAAGGGTGTGGGGCTTTCGGTGGACGAGGCAATCAAGTTCTGGCGGAACGCCTTCAAGGCGAAATACAACGAAGCTGAATTCAACAAGGAGTACCTGTACAATGTGCGACATATGTACGGTCTCCAAGGAAGCAATATCAACTACAAGCCCATGGGCTGCCACGACATTATCAAGTCTAGTTCCAGTGGTGGCGTTCTGAATGAACATTCCTGCCACGGATGTCCCTACAAGACCTTTTCGACGCAGAACCTCGTCACGGCGCTAAAAAACATGGGAATCACTGACCACGATCAAATCAAGCAGATTGAACGAGACGCAGAGGGAGGACATTACCAGGTTGCCTGCACCAAGACGTATGACTTCAAGCATGCGAAGGACAAGCGGCCGCACGAAAGCATTACGGTGCCGAACATGTATTTCGACATGAGTTACACAGCATCGGGTGCTTGGGAAGCTCAATTACCGTCACCTTCACCTTCAACGTGAAGTAATGAGACGAGGGAGAGTACTGTTCTCCCCGCGTCAGCTTAGCATTTAGTTTATGTAATAAATACCAGGAACGGGATATGAATGATCAAACCAGAGCTCACCACAGGCTATGAAATAACACACAACCAACCCAGTCCGCAAAACAGCAAACACACTGGAAAGCTCGCCAACATGACCCTTGACGGTAGCACACCTGAATGCTTGAGGCCATTGATAGCCGAGAAAATGGCCCACACGACCAGCGCCGTAATCACCGGCAACCGCACCATCTGGCTGACCACAAACGCCGACAGCAGAGCGGCAAAGCATAGGGGAAACATGGAGTATCCAATGACGCACATGCCCTGAAAATAGGAGATGGAACCGCCCAGCAGCTTAATGTTAAGCGTCACCACAGCCTGGCCGACCCAGATGATGGTAAACACGCCCGAAAACACCTGCGAGGCCTGGCCATTGGGCGCGATCCAGCTCAGTACAGTGGAAATCAATAGACAAAAGATCAATGGGCCCCAAAGGTCCCACTCGTGGTTGAGAGTATCATTACCATCGTTTCGCAAGCCAGCACGGGCAACAGACGCAAGGCGGGTTCCAACTGCCCTGACGTCACGGTATAGCGTTGTAAGGACAGGCTCGTCCAATGTGTCGCCGCCCATGAAGCGCCGTTGTTCTAGTCGTTCACTGCCGTAGCTTGTGCTACTCGGCGGCTCTGGAATAAAACCCTGTGAGCTCGGGGCCGCGAGGAATGGATCCTCTACCTCTTCGTCGGCATCATTGACAATGAACTGCTCAACTTCCTGGTCGTCGTCTTCTAGTAGAGCATTGTCGTGGTTGCCCCCCACAGTTGTGTATGACATTGTGATGAGGTGGTGCGCGAAGTGCACAGACACATTTGAATCTTAGCTACAGGAAGGACAGTACCACGAAGAAAACACATTGTGTGTGATTGAATATAAATACGTTAGCAATCATTACATATATATAAGTGAAGCAAATCAGTGAGCGAGCTGTCACCGCTACACCTTTTGGATAGTCTACAAAGCAGCGCAGCTACTCCAGTTCTTAGCGGGTAGTGTGGTTGATTATGGGGTTTCCCAGGTCTGGCCATTGATTTTGTCCAAGTAAGAAGCAACCGCGGACTCGTTGTTGAACGTCCAGCCATCAAACCACTCCAGCGACGTAGCGGCATCTGGAATTCCCCATTCCTGAGGCGGCAAAACTCCATCCAGGGGAGGAGCGGGCGAGAAGCCCGCGCCGGGCCTGGCCATGGGATTCGGCATTCCCGGGGTGGGGACGGGGATTGGCGGGGAGGCCTGCTGGTGTGCTCGGAAAGCCGATTGCTGGTGTTGGACCACGTTGGGATGCAAAGTCTGTGGCCGCGATGTGCCCGTCACAGCCAGCATAGTATTCGGATCTGGATTTGGCAGCTGTTTCTGTTGCTGTGCGTTCGGTGCCTGAGGTTCTAGCAGCGTGGTTGATCGATCGCTGTGAGGGGACTCTGTCCAGTGCGAAACCACGTTGCCCTTGTTGTCAAACTGTCCCAGAGATGCGAAATTCCTTCGATTGATGGGCACAGCTCCGTGGTCTATGCCTGCCGACGACAAAGCGTCAGCAGACTCTGATAGTCGCATGCACACTAGATGGTTCAGCGTCCGCATGCTCCACTGGCATTCCTTGGCCATAGTATAACGTCCGTCGTCAGCCAGCTTGTCCACCAGCATCATGGCCAGCTTGAAATCCTGAATAATGTCGTTATTCAGTGTCACGCCTGCGTTGATAAACAGCAGCAGCACAATGCCTGCATTATGCAGATTAGACAGAACCGACCACCAGGGCGAGTCGAACTTGCCCCGATGCTTTCCCTCGTAAGCCACGGCGTTTCGCGCGTCGTGAATGTCCGCGAGACTCTTGATGGCCATAATGATACCCCGCGCAGACATAATCAGCGCATTGGTTTCTGGGCTGCCAGTTCGCGACTCCCATTTGGAGCCCAGAGTGTAAGTGAACAAAGACTGCTGGTAGACGTACAGCACGCAGCAGTGGTACATTATCCGCACGTGGCAGGACATGGCCGGGTCCATGTTGTTCCCAGTCGAGTCTTCCACGATGCTGTCTGAGCCCAGCCCAAGGTCAAACTGGGCCATCTTGTCCCATCGCTTCAAGTCATCGTACACAACGCTGATGACGGAGTCCGACAGGACTGCGCCATCATCTAGCGTGAGAGGGTTCATGCAGTGCGCCAGCCGGATCATTGCGTAGGCCTGCACGGTGAGCCAGCCGTCGTCCACGTAATCCAGGGGCAGCTCATGCGTGATGGAGGTTTCTGGGATAGAAAAAGCCCGTCCAGAGTCGACTCCCATCATCCTGTCGAAGGTGTAACACGCCCAAAACACTCGCCTCGCCTTCTGGGCCTCGTAGGCGCCCCTTCGGTTGAAGAGCGTCACCTTGCTGAGGCCGAGACTATAGCACAATCGCAGGGCTTCTCCCAGCAGTGACCACGACGACGACTGCCGGTGGCACGTTCGCACGTACATGGTCAGTAACAGGAGGCCCTGGATGATTTCGATACTCTCCCACTCGAACGAGAAGGCCTTGAGGGTGTTGTAGGCGTCCTCGAACAGTTCTTCTTCTAGGCCCGGCTCGTACATTCTGTGGTCGCTAACCTCAGAAAAGCGCATGGCCAGCGCGCACGCCGCGTGGAAGAGCGCCACAAACAGCCGGCAGCTGCGTTTGTCCGCGGTGACGAGGTACGTCTGGTACTGCTTCATGAACATTGGTTTGTGTAGGACCGCGTACAGCGGGTTGATGTGGTCGAAGTAGTAGTTCAGCAGGTACATTTCCAGGTCCTGGTTCATCACCACGCGTGGCGCGAGCATCTTGCGCGAGTTCAGGTAGTGCCCGCCAGACATGTTCCAACCATAGCACTGCACTCGGGGCACGCTCACCAGCCGCTTGTGCGAGGGCGTCAACGATTGTCTTAAATTCTTGCCGAAAACGTTCGCGATATAGTTGTAGTACCGCCTCGAGTACCGCACACGGCTGGTGACGGCAGAGTTGTTGTCAAACTCGGCAAGCTCGGCAAAGTTAAGCGAGTCGCGTACCTCGTGCGCAGCAGGCGACATGGCTTGGGCGTGCGGGGAGGTGCCGGCAGACGTACCCTCGTACCGGGAAAGCGCCCGCTCGAGACTCTTCACGCGTTCCACCAACCGCGCCATCGTCACGTCCGCCAGCCCCAAAGCCCCGTTGGCGCTGTTACTATACAGCGTGTGAGTGGTGCCAGCAGGGAGGCCCTGCTGCTGAGCCACGCCGTTGTACACGGGCACCGTAGGGCTATAAATACAATCGAGATCGTTCTTGGAGCATGACGAGCACGGACTCATTCCGTCGCATTTAGTCTTCTTTCGCTTGCAACGGTCACAGGCCTTCGCCACCCGGATTCGCTCCCGCGTGTCGGCAGAACTCAGCCTCCCGACGCCACCGTTGTTGGTTATCATCACATGCGTGCTCATCTTTGGCGTCCCATTATCCTCCAGCCCAGCGGCATCTGCCGCTCTCTTGGGCATGGTGTGATTAGTACTGTCGAGCGCGCCCAACCTCCATCCCTGACTATCGTCGGGATCTCAGGCTTGGCTATAGCCTGGCGCGTTGGGTACGTTGAGTGCCATCAGGAATATATGCTCCAGAGAAGACGTAAGCACACAGGGACCCTGAACGCTATTGAGCCAAATCGGCTGATAACGTAGCCTCGCCGCGTTGATCCAGCTCGGAATCCCGGCCGGTTCGGATCGTTCGGTGCTGTCGGATCGAAAGCGCTCCCCGGATCGATAATTAGTCTCCGTCCACACTCTGCTGTGGCCTGTCCATACAGTCAACCCTCACTCATCTCTTGAAAATCAATTCAACCTCTTCTAATCAACTCCTCGTGATCTAAAAAAAACATGTTAGTCCATCGTCGTCGGAGCTTGGCGCTGCACTGACAATCATAAAACCGCCAAACAATCAATTCAATCAACCCATCACTAAGTACCACTCGAGTCTCTTGTAAAGAGGTACAATGGGGCCGCAAGCTCATATTTATACGAGCTGCCAAGCCGCAGGACTACCGGGCCGCGATCCGACCGGTAACGCCTCGGATAGACACGCGGGGTACATACACAATACACGTCAATGCATCCACATGTCGCTATCACCAACCCTGTCGCTTCCTGCTTTTTCTTCACAGCCTCAGAACCACGTCATAGCCTTACCTGCGCCTTCTAATAATGATCGACGCCTTACTTCCCTGATCGGCATCAATCACGTGACATTGACAAGGCTGAGTAGTTTTAAAGAATGTGTTTCAGCTGGGACATAAATACTAGCAAACTTGCTTCGGCTCGCTAGAAAATGCTGAAAGTGCTGCACCATTGGGGCCTGCCGGTTGTCGCTTTAGTCTCCTGGTCCGGAGGTCTCATAGCCCTTCTAGTGGCGTGGGCAGTACAAGGCGTAAGTACCCTATTCTCGGTAATCGCGCTAACCTAGCACCCGGTATATTCATTTGTCCACAACCAGACAATTCTCTACATTTCGCACATTGCCGCCACCAGCTTGCAACCGGTATTCATAGCGTGCGTCTCAGTCCAGGCGCTCTTCTTTATGCTCTCGCTAATATCGGAACGGTACCTGCGCCACGCCGGCAGGTTACTACCCAACTACAGGCGCCGAGAGAAGGTTTTGGCCGGTTTCGCTATCGGCTTCGCGGCGCTCGGCCAAATCGGAATCATTCTGGTCTCGTGCTTAAAGACCGACGTTTTCCCGACAGCTCATGTCACCTCGCTTTGCCTGTTTATTATCGGCATGGGCCTCTCAGCGTTGTGCACCATCTCGGAATTCGTGCTGCTAGACAAGAACTACAAGGAAACTAGACGACTGAAGATATCATACATCTTGAAGGGCATCTGGTTCATATGCGCCCTAGCGTTTGCGCTCGCATTCCTGGGCTGTTCCAAGGCCCATCACAAGAACGCGTCGGCCGTAATGGAATGGGTACTCGCGTTTTCATACGTGTTTTACCTGATTACTATCGTGCTGGACCTGGCCCCAGCGGCAAAGACAATAAAGGGCGAGTTGCTAGAAAAGAGGCTCGGCATAGAACACTCCCTGGACACTAGACAAGTCCAGTTTTAATATTTATCCACCAGGAGCCGTGTACGAGCGACATGACTGGTTAGCTATTTAATATATCTCTCCCTAATGCTGTAACCCGACTCTTATAGATGCTGCGTTTTCTATGATGCTCTTCGCAAACGTCATCTCGGCCATATTACGTCACCCCGCTGCAGCGTACCTGCATGTTCCTACCCGGTGGAAACCTCAGACAATTGAAGACAAAGAGATCTTGCGTAGGTTGCATCTTGAAGTAGCAGGAACAGAGCCTAACTCTATTGATTGGGCTATGTAGTCTTCAGCGTAGAATTAAGCCCGCATGTGCGCCGCGGAAGTATGTCTCGCACGTGCATGCAACCCTGACACTATGACTTTAATTGGCTGTCTCGGAACGGGTACGGCTATGTTATAGCTTTTAGTGCTGCCGACCTTTTGGCGTACTTCTCGGGGATCGGGCAGTCTAGTGACAGTGTTAGTTTATGTGCGGCTCGAGCATGACTTATAAGGTATATCGGTGCGCGTGGTTCGTCAATATTACCCCGCATTGTTGACCAGTTGATAAGATACCACCGAAGAGATTAACCGCTGGCATGGCGCGATCACATATGGTTGATACCATTTTGATTACCGCGATTATGGTCTGGGACGCGCTATATACTGCTCGTCCCGTCCATATATATAATGTCGACAAGCCATCATACTCGCCATATTCACAATGTCACTGGATGGCATGCCTACTGAGCTGTTGACTATGATAATCCACGATGTCAAAGACGTAAAGACACTACTGGCGATGAAGAATACCTGCGCGAGATGCGACGCGATCATCGGACCAATGTTACGGAGTCATTTGACGATTGCTAGGGGGAGAGTCAAACTGTTAGTAGTGTCCCCAGGGCGTCGGGAACAAGAATTGATGTGTTTAGACTATCGCTCTCTGCGCTTCAAGGACGCCGTCTTGGCACATCAGCACATTCTCAATTCGAATCCGATAACACAACTCATCATCAAGGGCTTTCAGGAGCGCGATTGGGCAAGCGCAATGCAGAGCTTGACGCCGTATGTCAAGGGAGCAAAGCAAGTCGACGTATCCACAGTGTTTCTCGGTCGAGGCGATATGGCTCTGCTTCGTCACCTTTTCCAATTGTGTGACGATGCGAGGTTTTCTGTTGATGTTGGAATGTATGTGGGCGTTAACGTGCAAGCGGACGAACGGCTGGTGCTGGACGATAAGATCGAGAGGCTACGGATTGTGTTTAAGTCTTGTTTCCGTCACGAAGGCACTGACTATTTCGCTCCGACTAGTGAGCTGTTTGACACGTTGTCTGCCTGGCTTATCATACCGCCTGAGAACAACGTGAGGGAGCTAGAAGCTCAGTTTGTCATTGAATATGGCCAATATCACGCCGCGCGACTGAGGCAGTTTCTGAGCAGCTTTCCCAATCTCAACAGAATCGTAGCTTATCTAAACGACGAGGAATCACCTGAAGGCTACGGGCCCTACGTTCGAGATTGGCTCCCAGATTCAGTACAACTGGTGCCATACTATGGCTCAGAGGACAGTGATTTGTTGTCGAGAGTGCAAAACCTGGAAATATCCGATTAGTACATATTAGATCAAAAGTTAGTATAGGGTAGCCGACGTCAGTAAAGTAGAAAATCTAGCCAGATTCTCCGGAGTAGTTCTCAATGATTAGCCACTTGAGCTTCTGTGCGGCCTTCTGCTCCTTGTCCAACTTGCCGTCGCAGCCGATAGAGTTCTGCAGGCTCTGTCGCTGTTGGCTGAGGTACAGTACCCGCCTTTCCTTCTCGTAGGGACTCATATTGCAGCCGTTGACGTACTCAATTTCGTTGTCGATCTGGTTGATTTGCTGGTAAACGGAAGTGTTATCAACGCCCCCTTCATTATTCTTCTCAAAAGCCTGCTTTCTCTGTTTCCGCTGCTTTCTCTCAGTTTGCTTGAGCTGCATCTTTCGCTGGAAATGCGACATCTTGGAGAGCTTTGAAGATGGGGCAGAGAGCGGTGGCACGTCAAACGACAGTGGCTGAATTCGGCCGCTGAGGGCTTGAAGCCGTCGCTGCTGTACGGACTGGCCTGCGTTTCGCGGATCTGAAGCAAACGCGGATAGCAAAACGGTTTCGGGGTCCATGCTCAACTTCCTACAAAGATCCTTAGTTCCCACGATCGAGATGTGGAGATTTCTGGGCTCGAAGAATGTGGCATTGCACCGCGCCAGAAACTTGTCGGCTCTGACCTTGGTGTAGTACATTGAGCCAAGCTTCGCCCCAATACCCACGACAGTGCCCACAGCCATACCAATTAGGCTGGGGGTAAAGCTGGCCACAGTGCCTGCAAGTCCAAGCAGCTGCAGGGGGATGTTCTCCGAGTTGACGATGTTGAGGTTATCAAGGAACTCAACGAATTTCTCTCGGCTGATTCCGTGCGATTCTAAAATAGGCGGATAGCATCGGCTCATGGGGATATTGGGGCCGTTGGAAACCTGGGGGACGACGACTGGTACCGAAAGTACTCGCATAGAGGCCACTGGTGGCGGAGCAGGAGAGTCGTTGGCGAACCCCATAGCTTGGTCGACGATCTGTGAGTCAGTGTATGTTGGTGGTTCATCGTACTCCATTTCACGGAACACGGGCCCGTGTCCACGCTTTTCGTCGGCCTGGTGCTTCTCGTCTGGGTACTGCGAAGAGTAGGATGGAGCATACCTTGGGCTAGCCGAGTCTGATAGAGAGTATGAGCCGCTGAAACTTGACTGCGGTCTGGAGAATTCTGAGTTCCTGAAGCGTGAGGAGCGACCAGTTGAGTAGGTGCTGGGGTCAGAGTAGAAGCCTCCAATAGTGGAGTCTGATTGTGATTCTCTGGCCTCGTGAAATGGATTGTTTGACCTAGAGGATCCCGACCAGGAGCCACCCTGCTGCACGTATTCTGCGTTCTGTGCATGTGGTGTCTTCTCGCTGTACATGATTTCTTATTGTCGAAAGCTTAGCGACACGGCGTCTTATATGCAGTGGAAAGCAGGGACCTAAGCGTTCGCATCATCAGGGTTTAGACATTGATCGTCGAGTCATGGTGGCTTGTAGCGCCGTGGGCAGTGTCTCATGGCGGTGGAATTAGGTTCATTGCGCAGCTGTAGTACATATATATATGCAAGTGTCCGGATCGGGCGCACCGTTACTCTTGTTTGGGCAATTCCGAGGTCGGTCGTTCGCTACGATTTGATGTTGCGGGGCTCTGTAGATACAGGGGATGGGATGAGTTTATAGACACTGAGGATACATGCAACCGGGCGGATATCTATATCCTGTATTGCTATAGAAGCAATGGTCGTGACACTGCTTAATTCACATGCATGCTGAGAGCAGGTCATATTCGGGGCTGGGCACAATCCAACGTTCACTGTTTTTGGAGGATGTTACATGCTAGGAAAGATCTGTTTTCTGGTGGTACCCGCAATTTAGCGCGCGTACAGCCGTATGCATGTTTCTCCGAGGGATGAACATGGCTTAGACAGCCGTTACAGCAACGGTAATGTACCCCTGTGTGACATGTTATCAAACAGATGTGACATTATCCGGTATCCGGGGTGCGCTCAAAATTATCTGATAGTACGGCACAGCCGCGCTGGTTCGAGTCGACGTCAGGCGAATAACAGGAGTATTAGGGTCGTGTTCGCTACATGCAGATCAAATCAGTAGATCTACGAGTGGAAGTTTTGCTCATAAAGTATTTCGCGTAATACTAAATGGTGATGTCTTCTCAGAACGTTGATTGCGTGCACGCGCGAAATTGCATGGACGTTCAGCATGCTGCATGCATGGCGAGAGAGTAGGGAAAACCAGTCTGCGTTGGTGAATTTAATCATAGAAAAACCCTGCTAGCTGCTCTTTCGGTTAGATCCAAGGAGTGACATGCGCACGATTTATATTTAATTATATGTATTATCTTATAGCATTCAGTGCAGAGAGTCGCCATTACACAAAACCATACTACACTCGCTCTACAGATGCACTGAAAAGACTTGAAAAATGCAATTGAGGCATAATAAATAATAATAATCATTTATTGTCTAGTTAAGCCCTCGGCCAGAGACACTATCTATGT
>JAJLUQ010000059.1:0-91222 GCA_030564385.1 Blastobotrys robertii | reverse complement strand
TCATTCAAGCGCTGAAGTATGGACGATTGGTGTTCGACAACCTTAAGAAGACCATCATTTACTTGATCCCAGCCGGTACTTACTCTGAGCTGTTCCCAGTTTTGTTGAACGTCTTTGTCGGCCTCCCTCAGGTTCTTTCTTCGTTCCTCATGATTGTCATCTGTTGTTTGACTGACTGCGCTGCCGCCATCACCCTTGCCTACGAGTCGCCTGAGCGAGATCTGCTCAAGCGAAAGCCACGATCCATCTCCGGCGAACGACTCGTCAACATGAAGCTCATTGTTCACTGTTACCTGGTTCTCGGTACTATGGAGTGTCTCTGTTCCATGGCGATGGCTTACTGGTATATTCAGCGAAAAGGCATCAAGTTTTCTGAGCTATCTCTTTCCTTCGGCCAGTTCTCTGAGAGCATGAACTTGGACTTCCTCGCCGAGGTCGAGAACAGAGCCTCTTCCATCTACTTCATCACACTGGTTGTCATGCAGTGGTTCAACCTGATGGCCACTCGAACTCGATACCTTTCCGTTTTCCAGCACCCACCGCTGTTCAACAAGGAGACCCAGAACCCATACCTGTTTGCCGGTATTCTGTTTGCCTTTGCCTCTGCTATCTTCTTCAACTACATCCCATGGTTCCAGACTGTCTTGCTCTCAACTACCATCCCCGTGGAGTACTTCTTCATTCCAATGGCATTTGGTCTGGTGCTGCTCACATACGACGAGGTTCGAAAGCTGCTGGCAAGAATGTATCCAAACGGCTGGGTTGCCCGGGTTTCCTGGTAACGCTCGTCTTGAAAAGTTGGTGAATTTATTTATGTCCGTTAGATATTAATAGAGCAAGTCTCATTCGTTGAATCAAACTATGTCGTATGCTAGTTGGCCAGAAGCAGCATAACCCATCTCCACAGACCACACCATGGTGAGACCAGTATGCATGCCAAGTGACGGAACGTCCAATAGATCTGGATCCCGTGAGACAAGATTCAGACTACACACCGCGGTCTTAGTCGAGCATATTGAGCACCGAGTAAAGCTAGACGGTCCACCGAAAGAATGGCCCGAAAATAGCACCTTGCGACGCGCAAGTGGGACGCGCTAGCCTGCGCCGGAAACCAAAACGAGCAATATTCCACAGTCAGGTTAACCCCAGCCTTACCAAAGTCTTCCAAGGGTCTCAATGCAGTGTTGGCCTGTAGTCCGCACAGAGTTTCTGCCCAGGAGGGTAGGGCCGCCAAGGCCGCTATCACTGTCCCCTTCCGTTCGGGGAATCATCACCTGCCTCGAAATTCAGCGATAATCTTGCGCCGTGTGGAGAACACGGCGAGAATTGTCACAGGATTCGCCTCGACTGTCACGTGGGCATCTCATCATCTCATCTTTGTGCTGCTTATCCTTCATCGTAGATCACGATCACGTCCTGACCCCGCACTCGGGACCTGGGTGAGGAGACTCTGCGTACAGCACAACACTTGGCACCCCTCAACATTGTCCAATAGCCGCGTGCTTGGTCAGACACGAAAACCTGGCTTGGCACTTCTCCTTGAACCCCTCATTCTTCTGCGGCGTATCTGACTGCGGCTTTCCTAAAAAGGACAATAGCCGGGCCCAGCAGAGTGGGCGGCCACCAGCGCCAAGAGCCGTGAGATTTAGCGAATAACGGCTAACGGCGAGGGTAAGGGCCACCGTTGCTCAAGGGCCAATGGCCAACGGCCAGCGGCCTCAATTTTCAACGGTCAGCACCCAAAGCAAGGCCGGGTTCCTCCATCTGTGGACTTTACACAGGGTTAGCAGCGCCGTTGACAGTGTGCATATGCACGCAGAAGGACCCTCGCCCACCTTATGCACACAATGACAATGCAGATTCCGGCGATTCGAATATTTAAGGATCGGCTTTCCTCTGTATCGTTATTATGAAGCTTCTCAGTGTCCTCACATCCCTACTGATAACTTCAGTGTACGGTGCCCCCATTCTGGAGGAGCGAGCCACGCTCCCTCCAAGCCAGGACCCGTTCTATACCCCACCAGGCAATTACACGGCCTACAAGCCTGGCGAGATCATTAGAGCCAGGAAACTGAGCGTCCCCACGGGCTTCACGTACCTGCAATCGCCAAATGAGTGCTCTCTGTTCCAGATCATGTACTCATCCAAGGACTCGCTTAACGTGACTGTGTCTGCCATGACCACCGTCATTGTCCCCAAGAACGCAAACTTCAGCCGGGTGGTCTCGTACCAGGTGGCCACTGATTCATCCTGCGTCAACTGCGCTCCGTCATATGCCCTGCAGTACGGCGCGTCCGCTGCCAACTTGGGCTCGCAGGTCGAGCTCTTGTTTATCCAGGCTGTGGTCAACCGGGGCATCGTCGTCAACGTGCCAGACTACGAGGGACTGGACGCTCGATTCACGCCTGCAATCCACGCCGGTCAGCTGACTCTTGACTCCATTCGGGCCACTCTCAACTCGGGCTGGTTTTCTGGCGTCAAGGCCGACGCCCAGGTTGGCGCATGGGGATACTCTGGCGGCTCCATCGCGACTGGCTGGGCTGCTAGTCTCCAGAGTGTCTACGCTCCAGAGATTAACCTCATTGGTGCTTCCGTTGGTGGCTTTGTGACCAACCTGAACGCCGTCCTCACCCTCGCCAACAAGAGCTTGTTCTCCGGCTTTGTGTTTGCCGCCATCAACAGTTTGATGGCTGAGTTCCCCGACATCAAGAAGGAGGTCGTCAAGTACCTCCTTCCCTCCAAGTCCAAGGACTTTTACGCGGCAAACACACTGTGTGAGCTGGACCTGCTTGCGAGGTACGCAGGCCAAGACGTCTTCAGCTACTTCTCAATAGGCCAAGCAATGACTGCGTCCACAACAGCTCTTGCCAAGGCCATTAAAACCACCTTTATAACCCAACCAAAAGCCCCAATGTTTATTTACCACGCCAAGAACGACGAGCTTGTCCCATACGCCGACGCACTCGCCACCTTCAACAGTTTCTGCTCCAAGGGCACCAGCATCCAGATGAACACGGCGACCGTGGGCGAGCACGCTACCGAGATGATTGACGGCGCTGCTGATGCCTTGTTGTTCTTGCTGGATCGGTTCAACGGCATCAAGTTCAGCGGCTGCGTCGCAAAGACAAATACCCTCAACATTTTGCAGACCCGTTCTGCCAACGCGTTTGGCGCGGAGATCTCTGCCCAAATCATTTCTCTTGTCGGAAAGAACTATGCAACTTTTCTGGCGCAATTTTTTGCATTCCTTCCCAACGCCGCCAACTTTGTCGCTTCCCTGGTGTACAACATTGCCAACAACATCACCCAGGCCATCAGCGATATCATCAACTCCATCGGCGGCTTACTCTTCTGGTGGCTCTAGCGCCCGTTTATGACCTTAGTTTTGCATGACTTGTATGTTAGTTTGAATTTCTTGTTTCACTCACCGTCTCCGGACACCCAGGTAAAGCAGCAGCTTCTCATTCATCGTTTCGAAAGCAGTTGATGCCAATGGTAGGTGTATACTGCTAATCTCATCGAACCACGTGATAATTTTAGTGTGGCTGGGCATTTCCATCTGTACTCTTCTGATATAATAATGTCATCATGGGTGTCACCTGATGACAAAGGTTTGCAATCGTTCGGTAGTCATGTAGCCTCTATAATGTACATGACCCTTTGTATATATAGCTTTCTGTTCCCGCTGTTCTCTCATCTGAACCCATAATATGCATCCCATAAATTGCGGCAGTTCAATATTGGGAGCGTCTATGCTCCCCTGTACAGTCCTCTCATTCCTGGTCCGCCAATTCAATTCGTGGCTCCCTAGCATCCACCACGGCAGCGTACAACAACACTCCGTAACAGCCCACCAGAATCACGAATGGAGCACCAAAGTACCAGTCAGACAGGTAACCACCCACCAAGTTCAGCAAGAAGATTCCGAATCCTCCGCAGAATGAGTAGACACCGGCGATGGCACCGGTGTAATCACGCTTCACGTCTGTGCACAGCGACATGGAGATGAGAATTGCTCCAATCTGGCCAATTCCCAGGAAGATTGCCAAAACAAAGGCGAGTGGAGACTTTGGATCGTCGAGAATGAAGCCAAAGCCTATGGAGCCAATGAGGCCAGAAACGCTCGCGAGGGCAATAGACTTTTCCTGGCCAACCATGTCGCAAGCCATCCCCCAAACTGGCGCCATAATCATACCAACCAGGTGCAACACACCCCCAAGGATGGCTGCCAAAATGTATGCCTCAGGACATCCGCCATTTTTTCTGCTACCGTCCGAGTCTTCCCCGCACTTGCCGTGAAGCCGGAAGTAGCCATTGACGTAGAGCGGAATGAAAACGGTGGTCGTGACGGCGGCAGATCTCGCTACAAAGCCACCAATATAGCCCAATCGAACTCGTTTATCGGTTTTGGCAATGGAAAATCCCCGCTTCAGCAGCGCTAGGTATGCGTTTTCCTTCTGAAGCAGGCTTTCACTTTCGTCGTTCAGAGCGCTGAGGCTCTTCTTGGGGTCTTGGTACAGGCCAAACAAGAGCGACACGCTGATTACAGCTCCGAAGCCTCCGACGATAAGATAAGCCAGTTTCAGGCTCTCAGCGGCGGTATAATCGTACTTCTCAAGCAATGCCGGCAGTGGAAGAAACACCGACGCCGAGAGCAGGGCACCCAATCCCGAACAGATTCCAATGAGCGCCAAAATTCTGCCGTTTTTCCGAACCCCATCGTCCACAATCACGCCGTCAACCTCCTCGGCAATAGCCTCAACTTCGTTGGCGGGTCGCTTCCATCTCAGCGGGTAAACAGACACCTCGGCGGTAATGGCGGTTATCATAGCCGTGCAAGCAGCGGCACCGGCGGCAAACAGGCACCGCCGCCATAGCAATCCCCAGACCGACTCCGCAGTGGGATAGAGCAATAGGCCCGAAGCAAGCAAGAACAGGCCCGTGGTGGCGACATATCGGGTTCCAATCTTATCGCTGAGAGTTCCCCACAGCGGACCGAGCGTAATGGCTACACACTCATCAGCAAATCCCAGCTGGCCGACCCGTTTGCCCTGAGTTAGTTTACAGTTCCCTAGTGCCCACTTACCACTTCCCGTGTATCCAGGCCTAATTGGTCGGATAAAACAAAAGCCTGCGTGGAGCCGACATATACCAGCAGTGAGACCGTGAAGAACGACAGGCACAGAAAGCTCAGTACATTCACCAGCGTTACCTGAACCATGTTGTGGGAGCCAAGAAGGTAGCATCTGATAAGTGAGAGGATTTCCTGTTTGGGAATCCCACCTCTCGGACTTCCGAACGCGTTCCGGCTATACACATTTACGTCACCGATTTGTCGTCTTGGTTGGATAACTACCGTAACTTGGTGATGGGCGGGAGCTAACAACTGTGTTTAATCGTTTGTTGTACTGTGGCTTGCGAATAAAGTTACCGCTGACTGTTTGTTGGCTCCGATACGGCGCCATGTCATGCACTGCACCGGTATAACCTGAGGGACGTATGAGTGAAATGACTCGATTAGGCGTGCCTTACCCGGGAGCGTGAATTTGTATGTGCCGCCTTTACATCTCGCTCTAGCTCTTTCGTATAAGCGAAATTGGCTTCCACGGCGCCTTATACGTATGGCGTAGCACTTTTACTGTGTGCAAGCGGCAAATCCATCACACGATTGGCTTCGAGGCATATAGGACCCATCTATGAAGTTAGGGCTTACCACGCAATATTATGGCTTAGCACCATATCTCTGTTATCAACCTGATTTGCACGCTCCATCACGCGCATAGATAGAATTCGAATTGTCAAATATAACTTAGTATCAGGTCACGATATGATGCGCGCGCAGGATAAGACAGGAGATAACATCGCTGCCACCGCTACAAGTCATGTCAAACCCCACGCTAGCATGGGAGAAGCTCGGGGACCGGTTTTACCGGAACTTTGAAGGATACTCCATGTTGTGGGACGTGGACATCCAGGACTATATCGTGTCTAGCGCTTCGTACGGCGGCGCGATTGCCTTGACCAGAGACTTCTCCAAGGTTGTAGAGTATCGCGGCTTGGAGTCCCGACAAACAGGCATTTTGATCTACAGCGGCACGGGCAGTCTCATTCACAAGATTCCGTGGGACAATGGACGTGTACGCGGGTTGGGCTGGACGGAGAGCGAGCAGTTGGTGGTGATCTCAGAGAGTGGTAATGCCCGCTGTTACTACGATTTTGAGGGCAATTTCTTCCAGTTCAGCCTGGGCAAAGCTGCTGAAGTCAACGGTGTCCTGGACTGCCAGTTTCACGGTAGTGGCTTTGTTGTGCTGCTCAAGAACCATCGCTTTCTGTCGGTGGCCAAGGTGGAAGCCGAGGCCAGCACAAAGATGTTGGCTGAGATCAACGATCTGGACTCTACAGACTTTCACGGCTGGCAGATTGTACCACCAGAGTACTCTCTAGGCCAGCATTTCGAGGTTCTGGTTGGGTACAAGAGGACTATCCTGATTGTCAACCAGACAGACGTGACAGATGCCTACCTGGAGGAAGGGCCGTTCGTCAAGATGGCAGTGGCGCCAAATCACGACTTTACTGCACTCTTCACAAAAAGTGGCAAGCTCTGGGTGATATCTTCAGACTTCCAGCGAAAGATTTCAGACTTCAAGACGCATTCCAAAGAACCACCGAGGCAAGTTGTGTGGTGTGGTAACGACGCTGTCGCTATTGTGTGGAAAGACGAAATCACGCTGGTCGGTCCCTCTGGTGAGTCGCTCTCGCTCATGTTTGACGACTGCGTGGTGGTGTTTCCAGAAATCAGCGGTATTCGGACGCTCACGAGCGATAAGCACGACTTTTTCTCGCGAGTTCCGGACCTCGTGGTGGACATCTTTCGACTGGGTTCTACGTCCCCCGCCGCTATTCTGCGGGACTGTGTGGAACAGTTGGATCAGAAATCACCGAAAGCTGACGAGAACCTGCTCATTATCGCAAAGCTCCTCCCGCAGGCTGTCTCCGCATGCATACAGGCAGCAGGCTACGAATTTGAGCCCTATTGGCAAAAGAAGCTCCTGCGGGCCGCCACGTTCGGCAAGTCCGCCATAGACCTTTACAACAGCGACTCATTTGTGCAAATGTGCGACTATCTCCGAGTCCTCAATAGTGTTCGACAGTTTGACGTGGGAATCCTCATTGACTACCAGCAATTGATCAGTCTCACACCGAAGAAACTTATCCAACGACTGCTAATTCGGCGACTACATGCGCTAGCCTTCAAGTGCGCCGAGTACCTCCGCCTGCCCACACAGGAAATATACGTGCACTGGGCGTGTACCAAAATCAAGAAATCACAGCTCGACGACGACCAACTAAGCAGCGAAATCATTTCCCGACTTAAACCCATATCCGGCATTCAATACGAGGAAATCGCAAACACAGCATACACCGAGGGCCGGACAAAGCTGGCCGTACAGCTCATGGAGTGCGAACAACGGCCACACAAGAAAGTGACGCTACTTCTCAGTATGCAACAGCAAGACCTCGCACTCGAAGCAGCAGTCAAGAGCTGCGACGTCAACCTTATCATCTACGTCATTCAAACCCTGCATCGCAAGTACCCTCTTGCCAGTTTCTTCAGACTAATAAACGACAAGCCCGAAGCGGCAAAGGTGTTTGAGAAGCTGTGCCAGGACAAGGACCTGCTCGAGAGCTTCTTTTATCAAGACGACAAGCGGGTCGAAATCATGAACATGTACTACGCCGCTGCCTTGAAACACGCTGACATTGCCTTGAAGATTGAGGGCCTGGACGCCGCTAGGAAACTGTTTGCAGAAAGCAAGAGCATGACTTTCGAGACGAGGGAAATTGAGGATCAGGTTAGACTTTTGATTCTGCAGAACAAACTGGAACAGGAGTACGAGCAGCCCTTCTCTGGTCTCACAGTCACCGAGACAATTGCTCATCTGTGCAGCATTTCGCAGATATCGCGAGCACAGAAAGTCAAAGACGAGTTCAAAGTTCCAGACAAGCGGTACTGGTGGATTCGGCTCAAGACGCTTGTGGCCCGAAGAGAATGGGATCAACTGTATGAGTTTGCTACCTCTGGTAAGAAGTCACCAATTGGATTTGAGCCCTTCTACAACGAGTGCCTTCGAGCAGGCAGCAAACGGCACGCTGCAAAGTACATTCCTCACTGCTCTAACCTCAACTACAAGGAGCGCATCAATATGGCTATTCAGTGTGAGGATTACAGGCTGGCAGGACAGGAGGCTTTCAAAGCCAAAGACGCTCAGGCTCTCAGAAGCCTAATAGAGACGGCTAGCTCTCAGGGCATCGTTAGTGAGCTGGAACAGCTGCTGTTCAAACTTAAGTAATGCATAGTAATGACACCCGCATGGCATTGACATTGACGTTTTATAGCATGGCGTACCCATAGATGTCAGCCTGTAATATTTTTTTCTGACGTGAGACACGTTGGTTCCTGCATCTGCGTTGATTACACGTTGGTTCCTGCATCTGCGTTGATTACACGTGACTGATTCCGCGTATGATGTCCGCGTGTGGTGGCAGTAGAAATCTATAGCTGGATAAAGGATGCGATTCTTCCTTTCCTGTGAGGGGCCGACTTGTTATGTGCGAGTCAATTGCGTATTGCATAATTCGCACACAAGTAGCATTACGCCGGTATTGCGCCGGATGTGCTGACCGGTCGAGATCGTTATATGCTAATCACAAAGGGCGCATTCGAGTGGTAATTTAACCAACATCGGATCTTTTTCGGTCCGCGTTTGATTCAGATAAAACTGTCATATTCAGCAAATGTGCGAAAAATTAAATTAAAAAAATTAAATTAATATCCCGGCCAACAGTTATAACTTCTCAAATCAAAGCATTTTCGTCAGCATTGCATGTCCTGATTCTTTTTCATCCGACGATTGATCTGATTCCTTGTGATTTTGGTTTTCCGCAAATCTGTCGGAGCACATGCAGATATAACATGTTACAGAAGCTTGGCGCTGTCGGGATGATAATGCTCATGAAGAAACAAAAACCAAATAAATTTAAATGTTAAATAGTGTTCATCGCACAGCGAAAAAAGGTATATATGTGCATGCTTGAGCGACTGGCTTACAAGCACTGGGAGTAGTAGGGGTTGCCGACCTGACAAGTGTATGGAGCCTGGCAGCTGGTTGGACCAGTCCAGTTCTTACCACCGCACTGTCCGTATCGTGCAGCAGCGCTGGAGGAACTAGAAGAGGAGCTAGAGCTAGAGCTAGAGCTAGAGCCAGAGCTAGAGCCAGAATTGGAGCTGGAGCTAGAGCCGGAGTTGCCGGAGCTAGGGGAGGAAGAAGCCTTTGGAGCGGCGGAAGACTTGGCTGGAGCAGAGGAGGCCTTTGGAGCAGTAGCGCTCTTTGGAGCAGCCGAGGACTTTGGAGCAGCCGGGGAAGAATTTGAAGCGGCGGAAGAAGTTGGTGGCTCCAGAGCAGCAGAGCCGCCAGCAGCAGCACCACCACCGTAGGAAGTAAGGATTGGCAGGTACATAGCATTGTCGACACCGGTACCTGGCTCAATGTTGTACATGTAAGAACCCCACCATGGGCCAGCAGCCCACCATGTGAAACCAGTCCAGACGTCAGAGTTGGTAGCCATGTAGTCGAGCATACCAGTGACGGCAGACTGACAGGTTGGGTTGTTACCACCGGCAAACTCACCGATAAAACCCTTCTTGCCGTTAGTCTTGAGCCAGTTGGTAGCGTCGGCGATTCTCTCCTGACCAATGGTGGTGCTGACACAAGTGGCGGAGGTACCGGATCCGTCAGAATCCAGGTAGTTGTGCATCTCGTAGACAAGCTTGTCCTGTGGATCAGTCAGAGACTTCATGGAGTCGTTCTCAGTGATCCAGGTGGAGGCACCAGTCCAGTGGTTGCCCTCAACGAAAATGTACTGAGAAGTGGCGCCGGCGGCTCGGATACCGTCGATGGCGGCCTGGTTAAGGTTGACTACCAGAGTCTGGTCCATGTTGTTGTACTCGTTGTTAGTGTCAAAAATGACCTGGTCGTTGGACTTGAACTCAGTGGCCAGGTTGGTCCAGAAAGTCTTGAAGTCAGAGGTAGAGGTGATGATTTGGCCGGAGTATCGACCGTAGTTGTGTGGGTCAAGGATGGCGATGGCGCCAGCCTTGTTAATGGCAGAGACGGTGCTCTTGATGCCAGACAGGTAGGCGGCGTTGAAGGAGGATGTCATGGTACCCTGAGCAAGTCGCTCCATGAGGAACGGGACTCGAACAATGTTAAGACCAGCATTGATGAGAGTAGTGGTGGTGGTGGGGTCAGGGAAGATGTAGTCACTGTTGAGGGTACCGGGGATGGCAGTGCCAAACTCAGCGCCAGACTCGTTGACACCAACCCACTGAAGCTTGCCAGCTCGCTTCTTGATGGATGCAGCCGAACCAGCGGCGATGAGGGTAGCGAGGAAGACGGTCTCGAACTTCATGATGCAATAGATGTGATTTGATGTTAAATCAATGGGCGGGCCCAGTCCTTATATAGGCCGGTAGGCCCATGATGGTGGCCTACAGCCCGCCTGAACAAAGCTCATGCACGAGCGACCGCTGCACCTGCGTTTCATGCACACAGACCCGCTTTGGCGTGCTCATGAAACTTGTCCATCGGGCATCTTGTACTTCCGGCGGTGTAGGAGGTTGATGGGTCAGACAGAGGGTCTCGAGCCTCAGCAGATAGGGCTTTGGAGCGCGATAGTCATTTTGTCTTGTTGTCACCTCTAAGGCAATTTCATCACTTCAGCACCACAACACACGTCCACTGTGCCCTTACGCAGGCTCTATTTTTGCCTAAATGCAGCCGTATTCACAGCGGAAATCCAACTCTGTGCATAGTAAGACATTCAGGGGAGCCGTTCCCACGGCGCTAATGCAACGTTGGCTTGGCCCCACTGCGTTCATGAGTGCATATAGTCCAGGCACAGGCGATCTCGATCATCATCCCCAGCTTACGAGCATCACGGGTAGCCACCGTATCGTGGTGGAGTCCCTGGAGATAACAGAGCTCACGGGGTTAGCGGATATAGCGCACCGTTTGCTCAGAATCAACCTGTGACACCAAATTGATAGGACACCTACTAACTCCGCAAACTGAACCTTGTGGCACACCTTACTCGGCGTTAATGCTAGGATTCCATTATTAGATTTCCTCTGTGTACTAACTTTAGCCTCTGTCGGAGAGCGCGCTTCAACTAGCTTTTTACCCCCAACACAACCCTAACCCTTCTAGAAATCCTTGTTGCAGACGTATTCAGTTTATGAGGAAAATAATCAGAATGTACAAGTGCGGAGTAAGCATGGGCTAAGCAGTTTCCAAGTTCGTGCCTACTGTATACGCCTGTATGTTACGCTATGTTATCTTAACCTGACCACGTTACATTGTGGAGCACATGCGCCAGAAACCCATTAACACGATACCCGACCGGGCTGCCGATGGTCTCTTACCCTGGTGCTCCGAAGCAAAACGGTGGTCGTGATTCTATCGGATTATTCATATCGGATAATGGATTGACGTCATGGGGGAGTGAACTTGTCCCCTCATTAATTTTCCTCAAGCACCCGCCAATTTCACATGGCACAGATGTAACATATCATCCTATTAACTTCTATTGAGTTCTACTCTGAGAAAACTCTTCGGACTCCCGAGCTCACTCACTTCACGGTATCTGAGGTCTCATGAAACACCGAAACTTGCTCAACTTGAATCAGGCACTGACCCACCCCTGCGCCCCATACCAAGATAAAGTTCCTGGGCCGCGTTCTGTTTTGGCACTGGCAGCAATTGACAGGGTGAGCGGACGTGCCGTCTCGGCTGTTAAAAACTCGATAAGGTTTTCAGTGTTTCAGAATCCCCCTGTCTAGGGTGAGGGTCTAACGGTGGTGGGTGACGGCATGACATTTCCACATCTGAATTGTCACTGAGTTTTCGCAGCAGGCCTTCATTGTGCTGGCGATTACACCTGTCAAACGCAATGCAAAGCCCCTGATTCTGGTCGGGAGAGTCCGATGTAATACCGGAACTTGAATACACCAGGGCAACAGCTGAGGACCCTGACTCACAATCCAGTGAGACAAGTGCCTCGCCAAATAAGGTTGGTAGACGGCAAACCTGTCTTAGAGCGGATTATTGTCACCGCCGACAATCTCCGACCGGATCCGCAGCCTCTTGATTAGTTGTCTTCGGCTCGGCGGAACCGCCCGCCCTCCACTCGGCCTGAGGTGACGCCATACTGCCCTGTCAGGAAATCCGGCAGCCTCTTTGCGTCGGCATGGCCCAACCTTGCCAGCTTATTGATGCCCCCAAACACGTCCGTGCCCTCGAATCGGACCGTTAGCTGAACTGGATTCTCCGAAGTGTCGCCTAGCTTCACTTCAAAAACCGGCGCCGGGGCATGTGACTTGTACGCCGTATCTTCGTCGCCCGTGAAGATCATGTTCACGGTTCTTTCAGCCAAGTCCTGTCGTTTGCGCTTCTTGACGTTGACGTGAGCAGTGAGAGGGGGCTTGTCCACCTTGTTTGCCGCGTATATACTCCACGGTCCGAGCGCAGCTGCGTGTCTGCTGACTCCTTTCAGCTTGACAAAGGAAGACAAGGACTTTGAAGGTATCTCAGACGTGGTTTGTAAGGTGACTTGGTGTTCGGGGGTCGACAGAACAGCCTTCAGCGCCGTAAAAACAGCTTGTAGTCCCACGTCGCCCGCGCTGTGAATAACATACGGCGACGACTCTGGGAAGGCAAGGTATATTGGTTTCGCGGCAGATAACGGTCCTTTGGCTTTGACCTTTGCGTTGAAAATCTGGATCCTGAGAATGATCACAGACAGCTCCGAATGGTGTGAAACGTGTAAATGTGCCCAGAACATTGGGTACAATGCTCTTTTCAAACAGGCCATGAACGATTCGGGGTCAATCACGGGCGAGTACTGATAATCATCGCGATAGAATGTGGAATAAGTCCAATTGATGCTTTTGAATTCTGTCAACAAACAGTCAAAGTCGATATCGGCAATCTGCTGGAGGTTCAAGTTTGGCCACCAATCGAGAGTAATCTTGTTTACCAAAACCACCTTTGATAGTGCTCTAGATTCACCTAGCTCACGAGTAATTTTGGCCAGCTTCTCGGAAGCGACGCGATGATCCGCATCCAGCTCCGGTAAAGTGTCTTCGCATTCTAGCCAACCCGCTGCTAGCTTGACAATGCTCGTCTTTCCCAGTCGCTTGAATACCTGGACATACTTCTCGGACAGGTCCTTGTCAATGTATGTGTTGTGTATAAATATGCTGTCGATGGTCATGTCATTGCGGGCTTGGGCTAGATGAGATAAGTGGGTCTACCGCGGATGAGCTGAGGTTCTGATCTGTGATATGCTTGTTTATCAAACCCTAACCTGAACGTCACGTGATCTCCAAATTATCAAACAAAATCAATGCGGCTTAGAAAATCTTATCGAACCTGATTACTAGTACTAACAGAAATCTCGCTTAGCTCAACAAGATGAGAGAACGAGGAGAACGAGGCCCGCGAGACGAGAAAGACTCGGAGAAGAAGACAGAGCTTTTCGTGCGAGGAATCCCCAAAGATGTGAAAAACGAGGACTTGGAGACGTTTTTCTCTGATTTCGCACCAGTGAAGCACGCTGTCATTGTTACAGAGTCTGGTACCGGTGAATCAAAGGGGTTTGGTTTCGTTAGTTTTGTTGAAGCAGACGATGCTAAGGAAGCTCTAGGCAAGGCCAAGAAAACCAGATTGAATGGATCAATTCTTCAGATTGAGTTCGCAAAGGCCAGGATAAGGAAGGGTGATGAGGCCAAAGAGAAGGAGAAACCAAAAGAAGTGGTGGAAAAGCGAAAACCCAGATTGATTATCAGAAACTTGCCGTGGTCCGTGCGAGATCCAAAAGTTTTGGAGGGAATTTTCAGCAAATACGGAAAAGTTGCCGATGCGATTATTCCCCGTGGAAAGAACGGAAAAATGACTGGCTTTGCTTTCATCACTATGAATAAACTCCAGCATGCAAAGAAGGCTATTGAGGGCTCTGCAGAGCTCAAGATCGAGGGACGACAAGTTGCCGTGGATTTTGCTATCGAGAAGGATAAGTGGGAGAAGAGTCAGGGAAATGAAGATGAGAATAGTGACGAGGAGGATGAAGATGTTGATATGGATGGAGAAGATCATGTGAAGGAAGAAGAAGAAGAAGAAGAAGAAGATGAAGAAGATCATGTGAAGGAAGAAGATGACGATGAAGATGAAGACGATGAAGATGAAGAAGAAGACGACAAACCAAAAGTTCGAGCCGCTTCCAATGACTGTACAGTTTTTGTTCGAAATATCCCATACGACACTACGAACGAAGCCCTTCAGGAACACTTTAGTCAGTTTGGCAACGTCCGGTATGCCTTAACTGTTCGAGACAGGAAGCTAGACCAGCCCAAGGGTGTTGCCTTTGTTGCCTTCTGGCAGTCTGAGGATTGCAACAGTTGCGTGGCCGGTGCCCCAAGACAGGCCATTTCCTCGATTCTGATTTCTGACGATGTGGACCCCAAGTATGTGTTTGAGGGACGAATTCTGTCTATTTCCAAGGCCGTAGACCGAGGAACTGCTGATACTCTTGCCACTGCTGGTGCTGACAGACGAGCCAAGTTGGCTGGAAAAGAAGGATACACTGACAAGCGAAAACTGTTTTTGCTGAACGAGGGCCGAATCACCGCTGATTCGAAGGTTGCTCAGGGGATGCCAAAAGCCGAGCTGGAAATCCGACAGAAGTCTTTTGACCTCAGAAAGAAACAGCTGGAAACCAACCCGGGCCTGCATGTCAGTATGACTCGACTGGCCATCAGAAACCTTCCCAGAGCAATGACTGAGAAGGCGCTCAAGGCGTTGTCGAGAAAGGCTGTGGTGGAGTTCGCGAAGGAGGCTAAGAAGGGAGATAGACAGCCGTTGACCAAGGAAGAGCAGCAGCGAGGAAAGACCGAGGAGACCGTTAAAAGCAAGAAGGGTCTGGTTCGACAGGCGCGGGTGATCAAGGAGCTGAAACAGTCTGGTGAGCTAGGTCGGAGTCGAGGTTACGGTTTCGTTGAGTTCCGAGATCACCGTTCAGCGCTGATGGCCCTGCGGTGGCTCAACGCCCACAGAGTGTCCAAGGAGGAAATCCTGGAGGGCATGTCAGAGGAGGAAGCCAATGGCGTCGAGATGGAGGCACAGAAGGACCGAAGTCTGGTGGTGGAGTTCGCCATTGACAACGCACAGGTCGTCAAGCGACGACAGGACAACCAGGTCAAGGCCATCTCGATTGGAAAGAGAAAGAGAGACGAGGAGTTCAAGGCAGCGGCGAAAGAGAAGGAGCAAAGAGATGAAAGGGCAAAGTTTTCAAAGGATGACGTGGTGAGACAGATTATCGGCAAGAAGCGAAAGGCACGAAAGATGAAATAGGCATAACACTGTAAAAAGTCTCTCTAGAAATTGAGTATCACGCAAAAGTGAGACCTGCGTCCCAAAGTTTTTATATGCCATTGTAGAATGGTTTGCATTCTGTCTTCACAAGTGTCCTCGAGGCTGTGGACGAAAAGACATCGAACGCATAGAGCAGAAAGCAGACTTCCCACTGCTCAAGCTGGCAACACTTGAGGGACATATTGGCGACAGCTATCTTGAAATGTACATATACCGAGACGAGAACGCGCGGATAATCAAGCAAAGACGTAGAGCGCAGTCTGTTCACAGTCCCCCCCCCCCACCAGCACCGCAGTCGCCTAAACTAGTACTATCGCCACCCACTTTGTCCACCCTCGGGCCGCCTCCCGACGAAGTCCACTCCCACCGAGACCGTCAAACCCGCCAAGCCCTTTAGTCAAGTGTGATCCTAATTAATTTCTGATGGATTGGCGCCTGACGCGAAACTGGCGCGCAAGTACCAGAGTATATAAACTATACATTCTAGTCTGATCGACGTCAAATGCAGGTATCACTTTGAACCGTGTTACATTACATCGGCTCCGTGGAACGTCTCACCGCAATGAACCCAAAAAGCAGCCACTGTCTCACTGTGGGTATATGAGCTTTGTCGACACTGAGACATTACCATCACAGAATCACCGACAGGGAAATGCCGTTATCAGCAGCAGAGCTTGTGGAAATACTCCCACAACCCGACCGCTACGCTGGGGAGCACGACCCCATAATCTTGGAAGCATGGATCAGACAGGTAGAACACTACCTGACCAGCTGTGGAGTGGATTACTCTGAGCTGAAGGATATCGCTCCACACTATTTGATGGGCGAGGCACTGTACAAGTACACAGCGTACGCGATGCTAAAAGAGCGGACAAACAGTGTATTGACCTGGGAAAACATTAAGCAGATGCTGAGAGAAGACTTCTGTCCGGCAAATTACGTCGCGGACCCGTATTCGTACCTAGAGTGACAAGCATGGAGCAGCGAACAAACAGACGCCGGAGTGAAGTCTCGGCCAGCGTCAAGAAGAAAAAATTGAGTATATGGCCTAGCCGAATGAATGCTTATAATAATGAATTAATTCCATTCGAGTGGCATTGACAATTCACGCTTACACTAGCACAATCTTTAGGACCTCGATTGATGCTCCTAGTGCCCCCTCTGCGACTGTGACTTCAAACCCAGCGTCCTCTGAGTCCACCCATGTGCTCCTCCATGCTCGAGGATAATCTCCCTCACATCCACTGCGACATCCTTCCGCCTCCTTCCGATGATCGCCGCGTTCCGCGTACTTGGTATCCTCAGCTTCTCCGTCTCCACGACCCATCCCGCTTTCTCCGCAACCAGCTGCGCCTGGTGTACCAGCGACGCATACGTTGACTTTTCGTTGGCGCTCGGCGGCGGAAACCTCGCCTTTGCGCCGCTCAAGGCATGCGAACAGCATGGAATCACCATGAACGGATACCCCAGCAGCGGAATCCACAGGGTCAGCTCGTCAGCGTGGTTGCCAATGATAAAGGTGTTTGGAGGATACCACACCGTATTTATAGCCAGCGGATCGTCTATTGGGTGGACCAGCGTATTGTCTAGATCCGGGGAATCTATCAGCACCTGAGGCACGACCACCTGCTGCCGGAGTATGGTGTCCGTGTATGTCCTCCAAGATTTTCTGGCCCGAGCATCAACACCCTCACCAATGTACCCTTCCATAGTCAGAATATTGACCAACAAGCCGTTTCCACAGCCCAGGTCCAGAAACTGGAAACCAGTCTTGTCCGGGTACATTTCTCCCCATAGTTCAATCAGAAAGGCCGCAATGACCAGATCTTCAAAGACGTGCTTCTTTGGGTCAGTGCTCTCGACCCAGTTGGCCATGAGAGTCTTTGCGTACCGCTGTTTAAGTTGAATATACCGGTCCTGGAAGCTAACTTTGTTGACAGTAACGTCATGGTTTACCCGCTTCTTGTACCCATTCATGACACCCTGTGAATGCTTGTATGCTGTCTCCAACAGCCTGTTGGCTATCCTCAGATTTCTGTCCGACTCTTCCCATTTCTCTTCTCCAAAGAGTATATAGTGCACTGACACTTTCCCGTGGGCGTACAGAATGCCCACCGACTCCACACAAGGCAGGTAGAACGGACACTGCTCTTTTTCCACGTGCGGAGTGTACACCACTAGCAAGTCATCGTCGCCCTTGTACAGAATGCATGACTGATTTATGACTGGGTCTCGGTGGGTATTTCTGGGGACAATTCGCCTCACCATGCATCGTATCTGTATCATGTCCTTCACTGGGGCTATCCTGTAGTCAACATCATCCAGATTATGTGTAAAGGGCATTAGTTTCGGATCCAGCGGGACTGGCTCCAGTTCTTGTTCACTGTCTTTCATCATGTCTGCTCGCATGATTACTGACGAGTTGATATTGGGATTCTCAACCAGATTGAGTATGGCCTTCTCGAAATCAGCCACGCTGAAACTGGCATTCCGGTCACACGTAGCCACCCATGGCGGGCCCAACACGGATTGATTGATGGTCATTAATTTTTTGATTTTTGCATCGTGTTATGTACATATAAATACCCTAACCCATCCCTGAGCGCTATCGAACCAATATCGATCCCGGCCCCTTCTGCTTCCCTGGTTTCTCTGCCTTGTATACCCTCGGCGGCATTACCTTATTCTTATCCAAATTATTCGCTGCCTCCACGCTCTCGCTGATACTGCGCACGAACGACATTGACGTGGAGTGATCAAACGGGCTTACTGTGATCACCTGCTCGATCTCAATATCCTTGCAATGTGTAAAGTTTGCCTTTAGCCTCAGCAGATAATACACCTTGTAGAGATTGGCCACAGTTGTGAATCCGCTGCAAGATATATGCGGCACATCCTGCCTTCCCTTGACCACCAATCCGTCTCTATCGCGAAAGTCAATTTCTGGAAAGTCCATGCATATCTCGCACTGGTATCCTTCCTGCGGTAGCCTCATATCCAGCTGCTTTGTGACTTTTGATAGCTTCTTTCGCTTTTCTACGGGCTCGTCGCCCTCGTGGTTGAACGCAATCACTTCCACGACCTGCATGGACACTCGCTGCAGCTTAACCTTCTTACTCTTTTGGTACCAGTCCAGGTTTGGAAAGATCTTGATGTATGCGAGAATGTTGTCCCCCGGGCCATACGCGGACACGGGAATAGAGTAGTCGAAACCAACGAGATGGTCTGGTGATGAGACTGAGTCTACTATGGGTACCTTGTATGCGCCAAACATGGACAGGGTATCGTATTTTCTTATGCGTATCGGAAACGACGCGTGATAGTCTTGTTGCTTTCCGTGTACTATCGACACAAACACCTGGTAAGTCGTTTCTACTGCTGATTTGCCCATGCATATGCTTGCCGGGATTGGCCTCTGCGTCGGTAGGGGCAGCACAAAAGGGAGGTCCAAACCGAGTACTTCATCGTACATCCGGCCAGCGGACACCATGTAAAGCCTCAGCTCATTTCCGACAAGAAAGGATTGTGATTTCTTGGGGGCCGTGATGCCTGGTTTGTTGGAGGGCGCGTGTATGGTGTCGGTTCTATATAATGCGAGCGTGACGGAGGTGACTTGGAGAATTGCGCCGTCTTTGGAACGTATCTCGACGGTCCCCACGACCCGGGGCCATGTGGCGCTGATACCGGGGAATCCTTGGACAAAATCTTCGTTCGGGGGACCGCGGAGTTTGATGTCAAATCCAGTCATGAACTCCTGGCCACTCTTGAGCGAAGCGAAAGAGTAGAACTAGGAGTAGAAGAGAGCTCAAGAGTTGCCTCGTATTGCTGAGAAAGTTGTAGCTGCCCTGTAGTGATAAATACCCTCTTGAACCGTTGATCCAATCCTGATTTCAGTAACGTGATTAAAACCTCTTTGGGCTTGCTACGCCCAGCCCGCCTGGCTGCAGTTCTTCGACAAGCCGTGTGAGATCAACCTTATCTGAGCGTGTTCACCACGTGATCTGTAGCCGATGGAAGAAGGCTTCGTTGCCTATAAATACTCCAGTGTACCCCCGTAGAGTTCTTATCTGTGTAGCCTAATCCGGAGAGTTAGTGGTGGCCCGGCAAACTCGGTGAGGCGACTTTTAGCTGTTAACGGTAAATGGGAATATGTAGGTGAGGTGAGGCGCGATATGCAGGTGGGTCTCGCAACCATTGTTTACAAACAGTGCACTGATACGCGTAGGGAATATGGACCGACTGAAGCCCCTGGGCACACGGGAAGCGCCGAAGGAGGCGCTTTATGTGTCGCAGTTCAGTCGGCGGGCATCGACTATCGAGAGATCGCGTGATCAGGACAAGTTTCTCAGTAAGCGCTGGAGTTCCGTCAAGTCGGGCAAGGAAGTCATAAACGAGCATTGGCTGCCTAAGCTGCCCCAGGCAAGACCAGAGCTAGTTCATCCGTCTAAGAAAACTGAGGTGCTTGCTCAGAGCAGAGGGCCTGCTGAGAGCATTAGTCTCAGGCCTAGAGCTTTACCATCAAACGGCGACGAAGATTCACAGACTCAGATTCAGCCGGTGACAATGGAGGAAATGAAGCCTAGGTCTTCAAGGAGAGAGCCGAGAGACAGCCGGGAGTCTAGAAGAGGTCCACGAGAGAGCTTTCACGACCCTAGAGACAGCCTTCGAGATCTACGACTGGACTCTACAACAACCAGTCGGGGAGCCAGAGACACATACAGAGAGTCCACGGCGGAGTCTTATAAAGAAAACAGGGACCCTCAGCGGTATTCGGACCATGCTCTGCCCGAACCAGACCAGCATTATGAATCCTTTAATAAGCATAGTCACGAGTCCCACCATGAAACTTACAATACCGACCACTACGGCTCGTACCAGCACGATTCGTTCCGAGACGATTTCTATAGTAACGGCTACTCGGAGCCACGTCGGCAAAAGCATAGCGGAGACCATCGTGAAGCGCAGGACGGGGCCTACGACGAGGCTTACGACGAAGTACAAGCCTACTACCAAGAACTGCAGGAAGACCGACCACATAAGGGGTCTTCGCGTGCCCGTCGAAGCGTGAGCCCTGCTCCGCCGCCAAAAGAAATGCCACAACCTCCAAAGCACTCTGGCAAGGTGGGCGGAGACTTTGGCCATCAGCAACAGAAGATTGTTCACCAACTCGACAGGCTTCGCCTGGACGAACCCCAGTATTTATTGAAAAGTCAAATGACTAGCATGTGCATGATTTGCCACGACGTGCTTCACAACACGGAAAAGATTGTTCGAACCGACTACGGCACTGCCCATTTTGCCTGCTTCAACTGTGACCACTGCCACCTGTCGCTTGAGCACTCACAGTTTTACTACTCTCAGAAGACCAGGAGATTGTACTGCCACTTGGACTATCATCAGCTGTTCAGTCCCAAGTGCGCTCACTGCCACAACACCATCGAAGGCGAGAGTATTCTGGCTCTTGACAAGCACTGGCACAAGGGCCATTTTTTCTGTCACGACTGCAGTGACCCTTTTGGAGAGACTGACGATTATTTCGTGCATGGAAACGACACGCTCTGCGAGAAGTGTTACACCAAGAAGCAGGAAACCAAGTGCTGGAAGTGCAACCACTCCAGCGATAACAATATCGACGCGCTGGAACGAACTTGGTGTAAGACTTGTTTCTGTTGCGAAGAGTGTACGTCACAGTTTGACGATTACGAATTCGTCCTGAGGGAGGACGGAACGTTGGTTTGTAGCGAGTGTGAAGTGAGGAGGATCAAGCGTGAATGTTGGAACTAGCCAACCCACCAAGTGCATGTAATCTGTAAGTCAAAGCCGCACGAAAAATTCAAGACACTTTTATACATCAACCTACACCGTCAACACTAATACAACTGCACTCATAGGATGCCACTGATACTAATAACCGGATACCCATCTGCGGGCAAGACGCAGCGGGCTACCGCCCTCAAAGCTCAGCTCGAAGACAAAGCCGCCTCAGCTGGCGAGTCCATGAAAGTGGTTGTCATCAACGATGAGAGCCTAGCAATCGAGAAAGAGTCCTACAGAAGCGCCCAGAGCGAGAAAATGCTCCGAGGAGAGCAAATGGCCGCGGTCAAGCGGGCCCTCGACAAGTCCACCATCGTCATCCTCGACAACCTCACTTACATCAAAGGGTTCAGATACCAGCTCTTCTGCGAGGCCAAAGCGCTAAAGACCAACTCCTGTGTCGTGCATGTGGGAGCCCCTAAGGAACAGTGTAAGGAATGGAACTCTCAGCGGGAAAACCCGTGGGCTGACGATTTGTTTGACGCGCTGGTGTTTCGATACGAAGAACCGAATGGTATGTCTCGATGGGACTCACCTCTCTTCACTATTCCACACACAGACACTGACCTACCTGTGAGCGATATATGGGATACGTTGGTGCTGCGCAAGCCCAAACCACCAAACCAGGCCACGCTGCTCAAGGCGGCACCGCCAATCAACTATCTCACTGAACTCGACAAGATTACTATCCAGGTGGTCAACGAAGCCCTGTCGCTACACAAGATCAACCCGGGCGGCACCGTCAAACTGCTAGACTACCCCGCGCCTCTGGAGCTACCGCTGAGGCTGACGGTATCGCAGATTAACAGGATACGGAGGAACTTCATACAGCTCAACAAGATGAAGCCGATTGCGATAAATAGGATACAGCCGATGTTTATTGAGTATCTGGCGAAGAACTGGCATGCTGACTTGTAATGACAGAAGCTGCTGGGCCTAAGGTGTTCTACTGAGCTACGATTCTGAGGGAAATGAGGTGAGGAATATTATGTGGTAGTATACATGATCTACTGCGCTGGACAGCCATGAATGCTGCCGAATATCTTATTGCTCGCTGGTGGACTAGACAGCCCACACGGCTGTGTCTTCCCGCTGAGCGATCAAGGGCAGATCAATGCTGTCAATCTTGGAGTCACTGCACAGGATGCACTTCTCCGACAGCACCTTGTCCACGCTCTCAGGCAGCTCCTTAGTAACCTGGACATCCTGCAACCGCTGCCTGACTTTATAGTCCGACTTGACAGACTCAAGTAGACAGTCATAGTGAAATGTGTGCTGACAGGGAAAGACATAGAATTTCCGGCTGGCCACGGGAAACCGGCAAATGCAACAGGCCTCGCCTGGCTCGACGAGAGCGTACCGTTTCTTGAATTTCTTGACCTCCTTATGGATGTTGTCTGCTGTGGTCTTGGACTCCTCCATCTCGCGGTTGAGCTGCTGGATGCTGCTGTTGTAGCTCTCCATAAGCGCAGTGACCTGGTCCTTGAAGGGGTCAATAACGGTGAAGTCAGGAATGAGTGGAAGCAAGTCTTCGATGCGGATAAGTTCACACTTGTTCATTAGACCAACAACCTCGTCCAGACTTCTTTCCGCCACAAGATACTTGGCGATATCGATCCACAGCGACTTGCGCAACGTCGGGTCGTTTATGGGTCTATCGGCCACAACCGCTGCCAGGTCGACTTCTCCTCTCTTCAGCGCGAGCTCCACTGCTTCTTCGTATAGTCCCATGGCCGAGTAGATGTACACAGAACACTGAATCTTGTTGAACTGGTTGCAGATTCGCAATGCAAAATCGAAATCAAAATTGTGATGGTGCTCCTCTAGGAAACTCAGCAGTGGACCCTCGTTCATACCCGGGGTGGATGCATATATGGATATTAGTGTGTTGTGGATCACAGGATCGCGTACGTGGAGCGTGTCGATGCAGTACTTGAGGTATCGAATGGCCTGGTTCTCATCTTCGCCGGCTCGGAAGCTGGAAACATATGTCAGCAATGCAGGGATGAGCTTGGCTGGCTCGAGATGTGAAATTCTCATCCACGTGCTCACCGTTTCCTTGGGCGAGTTCACCAGCAAAACTGCAGCGTACTTGTAAGTCAACTTGACATCGTTCTCTTGTCGCAGCACCTTCAGCGCTTCGTCCCATTTTTCGGCTCGAACCCAGTAGCCTAAAACGAATGCAGAATCCTGAACTGATGTGGCGTAATTGAGCAGCTCGTCTTGCCGGCTATGAGACGAGATAATCTCATACACGGTGGGCTTGTCGAGATCCAACTTGAAGACCTTCAAAAAAGCGCTGAATGACTGTTTCTGCTTGTCGAGTTCGTCCTGGATCGCCTGCTGCGCTTCAGATGGTGACGAGGCTGCAGAGACAGCCAGAGAATCCTCAAGCTTGTTAAACTTCTCCATGTACAGCTCAATGATCCAACTGGCAATCAACGTTCGCTGCATATAACTGTTTTTGTTAAGACCCCGCAACTTCACAGTGAGGTATGTCTGCAATGCCTCAAATTTGTGGTTATCCATAAACTCCAACACTGTGCTCTCAAAAGGCTTGCTGCTGCCAGCCAGATGGATAGCGGCCATCTCAAACTGACCCTCAGCAATGAGGTGCTCACCATATGCTATAGACACAATATCCTTAGAGTACGCGTCTTTTGAGTGTTTCAACGCTTGCTCGTACTCTTGTCTTTCCAGCAGCGTCTTCCAGATATCCTTGTCCTCGTCAGTCACCTTGACTTCGTAAATGCTAATATTGGAGAATATCCAGAACGTACCAAACTTTTGATCGCTGACGAGACCCAGGAGCTCCTCATTAGGTTCTAGATTCAGGGTCTCGTGGTATACAGTCTGGTTGTTAAGTCTGTTGGCCGCATAGACGTCATTGCCTTGAAGAAGAACAATGTGATACTCCGTGAGAAGAATCGCTCGAATGGAAGGGCTCTCTTTGAGGTCTAGCTGCTCAAATAGCGACAGGTGCGCGTCCTTGAACATTCGCTCGTACGGTCCAAACTCCACCTGTCCGTGTAGCACACCTACGCTATTGATCCATGCGAACACCTGGCCGTTTGGTGACACAGAAAAGGAGTCGAATTCATTTGCTTCAAACTTCTCCTCGAGCGAGTCGTTGAAAAACTTGGTGTACACTGGCACCAGGTCGATTCCAGACTGGCGGGTAATCTTTCCCTGAAAAAACCTTATTGTGTCCCTGCTGACCACGATGACCCTTCGATCGCCGTACTCCTTTCCGTCGTATGCATGTAACCCCGTGACTGGCGTCTCAGGGCCCTTCCACACCTGCTTCAGAAATCGGTCCTCCCGCTTGAAGTACTCGTTCGAGGGCTCTATCAGGGTCTCATATACACACCCGTCGCTCGTACCGATGAGAATATTGCCCGTAGACCGTGTAACTTCTGTTGGATGCCACGCCACGCTAGTGATTATAATTCCCTTTAGTCGTCCCAGTGGTTTCGGCTTTGTGGCAGAGAAGGCCAGCACGTAATTGTCCGAGGGCGTAGCTATGAGCAGGTACGAGCCCGTAGGATCCAGGAACAGGCGACTGATGGTCGCATTGGGCTCTCCTTTGGTCTTGTGTAGGTCTATGTCGTCCACTGCCTCCGGATGGTCCAAGTCAATTCGTATTATCCGCCCACTCTTTAGCGCCATGCACAGAATATTGTTGGCCACGACCAGTGACACAATGTCGTTCAAGGTGAACATGAGTTGCACCTTCTCGACGGAGAAGATGTCATCAGTCATTGTGTATCGCCAGGAGGAGGTGAATTAGATGAGATTTGAGGGAATAGGGGTATGCCAGATATATAAATAATGGGCTAATTGGTGATTAGCCGCCCTCAGATGCGCCCGACTGCGCTATTAGTTAGCTCTGGCAGTGCTAGATGCGATATGGATGGCGATAGTGATAGTGACACCTCCCAACTCGTTTGCACGCGCGGGCAATCCTCACATAAAAATGTCAACTATAGGAGTGCCTATAAAGCTCCTCAATGAGAGCCAGGTGAGTACGCTAGCGGGGTTACAGCTAGCCAACAGGCTGACGTGATTCGTATACCGAAGACGTCACATCAGTTTCCCCAGCAACTGCACTTTGGATACTAACATAGGGCCACACCGTAACTCTGGAACTCTCGTCTGGCCAGACCTATCGAGGCAAACTGATCGAGGCCGAGGACAATATGAACGTCCAGCTTAGAGACGTCACAGTCACTGGCCGTGACGGCCGGGTATCGCACCTAGAACAGGTTTACGTTCGAGGGTCCCATGTCAGACTATTCATTATACCAGATATGCTTCGACACGCACCAATGTTTAGACCAAAAACGCTGGCCAAGACGCGAGCAGCCAACTCTCGGGGCCGTGGCGGCTTCCGAGGACGAGGAAGGAGAACTTAACACAACTAGTGAGGTCTTTCAACAGCCCCCAAAAGCAGGCAGAGGCCAGCATAAGCCGCTAAGCCAAAAGCCACCTAGTACGATAGACTAATCCCTATTTATGAATATAATCAAATGATGATAGCCACTGTCTAAGGCTAACGTAAGAATTCGGTACTATGCCGAATCACGTGATTTGAGGTTTAGCTGGAGCTGGGTATGTTGATATGCAACATTGAGGAAGACGTTTGCCGCTCGCATGGACCGGGAAAAGATACTGCAGCAATACCACATTGCGGACGAGTTTGCAACGGAATGGACTGAGCCAGAAGAGTTCTCAAAGCTGAACTTGCACGAAGGCGAAGGAGAGCTGCCGCGATATGCCCTGTTACGACAACTGGTAAACACTGGCGCCGGCGCCAACATGCATAGGTCAGATGAGCCGGATCCGCTTGGCTCCACTAACTCCATTGTTACTGTGTTACGCGCCAGAGGAATTGATGTCGATACAGATGTCAACCTACGAAATCAATACCTAATATCCTCCACCAAGTTCTCGCCCAGGGCTTTCCTCAGAGATGTTCATCGAGACGCGACATATGACAATTTGCTAGGGGCGCTTGATTTCCTAGAGACTTCTATTACCGAGCGGTCTGAAGCGCTGCGATTTTTGGTGGAGAGAGACTATGAGAAGTTCGTTAAATCCAAGAGCCAACTGGATGCAGTTATCAATCACATTCAGGACGCGGGGTTCCGGTCAAATGACCAATGGGGTGTGAAGAGCGTGCAGAGCTTGATTGATGAGGCCAATGGAAAAGCGACAATTATCATGAAGCCCGTTATGGACAATACCCTCAGAGAAGACCGGTTGCGGGATGCCTTGGAGCTTATCAAGAAGAACAAGTATCTGTTCAATCTGCCCAACACAATCACGAAGCACATCAAAAACAACGATCACGATAGTCTCATCCGGGACTATCGTCGAGGCAAGGACATGCGATACAGCGAAGACATCAACGCGGGGACTCCGGAGTATGTGCTGCAAAACAAGAAAATTACTGACCGGATCTGGAAGGAGGTGGAGTCTATTGTCGACGACTACAAGCAGGAGACGTGGAAGGCACTTTCCAAGACCAAGCAGAATCAAAACTACATGCTGATTATTGGTAAATTGCTGGAATTAGGCGTGGAGGACAATCCTATTTTGGAGTGGCTGGAGTCGCAGATGAGAATGTTTAAGGATCAGATCGGAAACAAGTTTGACCAGCTCAAGCTGAAGCAGCGGCTGATTAGAATGAACCTGACTGCCTCGCCGCCTTCAGCGATTGCCTCGTTCATTGGCCCTCTACGAGAGTCCTCTTTCGTGAACGAAGACCACCCGCTTGGCTTGTGTGACTCGGTGGAGATCACTGAGATGTGGCTGACTATGAAGAACATTTTTGACGATCTCGCCGGCATCTCAGAAAAGATTTGTTTGTTTTGGGACGACTGTAACGACTTTCTGACCGGCGCCAAACAGGAGAATTTGCCAACAGGTTACCAAGGCGAGTCCAAAATTCACTTGAAGTTCTCTGCCGACGAAATTGAGCAAATTAAGCTCTTTGGTAAGGGACTTGTCAAGCAGTTTGCAGACGGCCTGGTTGAGTCGTTCAATGGCACTGAACAGCAACAGCAAAATGAGAACTTCTTCCCCTTCCTTCCGCCACATGCCAACGCTTTGGGAACTGTTCGGTACCTGTCGCATATTCTAACAGGTTTGTCCACGTCGTTGAACGTTCTTTCGCGTTCTAGTTTGGCAGCTCAGCTGTCACAGCAGGTCACGGAAATGTTGCGTGGTATCCTCTCTGTGATTCGAGAGAGATCGATCTTCGCAGCGTGTTTTACTTGGCAGGAAGACTGCAAAAAGTTTCACCTTATCGAAGACTGGACCGCCTCTACAGAATCGAAGGGTTGCACCCACGCCCCGCTAATGTTTGAGCGATACCAGCTTGCTGTTCTTACGGGCATCAGAAACATGATGCAGTTTTCCATTAGCGAGAAAGTCACAGAGCACTCGCTGGTGGCTCAGCCTTCGTCAAGGCTCATTGGGCACATTCTGACGCAGTTCCTCAAGAGCAATACAGCCATTTTCAGCAGCTTCATGAGTCTACTGTCGGCATCTGGAGATGTGAATCGAATGTCATACATTGACAAAGTTGCAAAGACTGATATGAACGAGCTTGCACCCAAGGAGAAAACCAATGATACCAAAGTGTTACTGCTGTTGAGCAACATAAACGAAATTGGCACCAACGTGCTACCCAGGCTCTTTAAGCTCATTGAGAATGCATTCAATTCACCTACGCGAAATGTTAGCAACAGTCTAAGAGCCACGTTGGACCAACTAGACAGCACCTTGTTTGAGATTTACACTCGAAAAAAGCGATCGGCATTGTCAGACGTGGTCAGACATGGCTTCACCAGTCGCAGCGCGGTGTGGACAAGTACCAAGAAACCTTCGTCTATCAGCGAGTACATCTACGAGTGTCTCATCATGCTGGTGATTGTGCACTCCAAGGGTTCTGAGGTTTCACCTGCTCTGGTCAACCGTGTCATTGCCGTGTTACACGAACATATTGTTACAACTATATTGGGAAGTGCTCGAGATATTGAGCAGTTTGTAAATGGCGGTTTGCTGCAGGCCGCAGCCGACGTGGAGTTCTTGAAGAAGGTCATGATGAACTACCGAACTACTGAGACGCGAAACTCGATGCAGCTCATATACAGCACGCTCAAGGACTCTGCGATCGACAAATCTTCGTGGGACGCTCGCCAGGGACCCAGGCCGTACGTTCAGGGCATTGTCGACGAGGCGCACAACAAGAGTCTGATGGATTTTGCCTGTTTCAGGGATGAGTTGGCACCGGAGAGAGCTTTCTAGAGCGCTGGCTTTACGATTACGAATTATGCATACTAGTAAACTAGATTACTACAGTTTCTTTCACTTTTCTGTTTCTGATCTGTTAACCTGATAGTTTTTGTTACATACACTCATTACCCATGCAATCACCGCAGCGTTTAGCTTGCGGTGTGGCTCGCTAAGCCGGCGTAAAATGCAGCGGAACGCCGCCCGCGACCGAGATGGTCAAGTTGATGTTCGGCCTGATACCGGTGGAGACGAGCTCTGGCGAGGGCTCGACATCCCTGAAGGTCTGCAGAGCCCTGGTGACCACAAACGAGGCTTCCGTCAGAGCCAGCTGCTGGCCAAGACAGATTCGCGGGCCTCCATTGAAGGGGATGTAAGTCCACGGCTGGACTTTGATGTCTCTCCATCGCTCGGGCCGGAAAAGAGTAGCGTCAGGGCCCCAGGTTCGCTCGTCTCGATGCATGATGTAGCTGTGGTAGTGGACGGTCATTCCCTTCTTGACAAACACAGGCGACATCTCGTCGGGGCCGCCGCCCCGAGGCAGCGTCGTGTCGCAGGTTGCCTCTCGGAAGTTGGAAGCGACGACTGGGTATAGTCGCAGAGCCTCGTTAAGGACCCATTTGAGGTAGTCGCATCGCTTGAGCGAGGCATAGGTGATGGTTTCTGTAGTCGTTCCAAAGGTCGCGAGGACAGCTTCTCGTAGCTTGAACCATTCGTCCTTGTGGAGGGACAGTAGGGCGAACGTGAAGGAGAGAAGGGATGCAGTGGTGTCACGACCGGCAAGAAGAATGTTCAGGGACTGGTCTCGCAACATAATAGGGTCCTGAGTTTCCTTGACGAGCTCCTTGAGAAAGACATACTTGCCCTCGCTGTCGTGGGTGATTCCTCGCTTCTCGTTCTGGTGGTACTCGTTCAGGGCTTTCTGGACATAGCTGTCAACGAGCCCGTGACAGGTCTTGATGCTCTCGTCAAACTCCTTGCCGGTGACGAATCGGTGGAAGGACTTGGCGGCGAGCTTGTAGAAGAGCCAGTCCTGGCCGGTGTTGAATGCGTGATTGAATTTGATCCCGTGCGGGGCGCCGGAGAGCGAATAGGTGCTCTCGCCATAGAGGAACTCGGTGGCCGTGTCGAGGGTGTACTTGAAGAAGAGGTCCTGGACGTCGGAGTATCGGCCGCCCTTCTCTCCGCCCATAAGCGAGAGCAGCGACTGGGTGTGGGACTCGAGATCCTTGAGCCGGGAAACCTGTTCCTGGGTGAACGAGGGCCGCAACAGCGCTCTGGACGTGGCCCAGCCGTGTCCAGACAATGTGAAGATACCATCGCCAAAGAAGGGCGCGAACACGGGGTGTCGCCGTCCGAGGTCAAACTGTTTGAACTGCGTCGCCAGCACCGCCTTGACGTTCTCGGGGTCATTAGTTCCCAACACTTTGACGAAGAGATTCTGTACCCGAACAGTCTTGTGGCCGTGCTGGAGGAAGTTCTGCCTGATGAACTCGTTGAACCGGAACTCTTTCTGCGCCTGGATAGCTCGCTTAACGGATGGAATTCCAAAGGGGAACGACCTGACCTGGTGCGGCATCTTGGCTCCGTGCTGCCGGGCTTTGATGCGGTACTCTATTTCCTGGTAAAGATCTTGTAGGACCAAGAGAATAGGTATGGCCAGCACGGCCAGCACGAGGTGTGTGATGGTGAGCATGACTGAGCCAGTGGGATATGCTCAACCAGCGGTCGAGGCTGCTTTATAAGTACCCCGCTGCATATCCTCGGGGCCGTCCCAAATAGGCAATAGCCGACGTTATCATGCTGGGGCCGGCATGCAGTAACGCGGTCGCTCTTCCGATCCGACTGGTGCCAGAAAAGGAATTTTATTTCCGACGCCAGCACACGCCGCGCGGTTTGTCAGCGGTATGGCCAGCGTTGGTGTGTTGATATGTTGGTGGGCGTGCATCTCGGGAGGGGTCTCGGGAGCGCCAGGAACACTTGGCTTAAAATAGCCCATGACATCACCACTAAGATTTCTCTCGCTGAGATGGGTATCGGTATATGATGGGTTATCGAGATGACCTAGGTACAAGCAATTGAGAGATGAGTATTACCAGCAACTGAGAATTGAGCACGGCAGGTAGAGATCAACTGGTGAGACACTGACGGGTACTTCTCAGTATTGGAGCAATGCGAGAGAACTGGCTAACCGGAGATTGTTTATGCCGAGCCGTGGAAATATCGGCGAAAGTTGCTGCTACCGCACCGCTGTGAGTGACAGCCGTGCACGTGAATTATCCGACCCGAGAATCGAACCGATGGCGCGCAGATCGGGCGGATCTCGTTTGGCGTGATGGCGCAACGGCCAAGTGATCAGGCATATATGCATAGCCTCGCCTACCGTAGAGAGGTTATATTTCAAGGTCCCAGCGCTCTACCAGCACTCAACTGGACTGTTTGTAGTAGCCGTGCTTGTCAAGCTTTCAGGGATCTCGCAGACACGTGCAGATCCGTTGGCCCCCACATCGGCACGATTGACGGTCCGGCTGTCGGGGTACAGGTGGCGGCACTGACGAGCGGGAAATTACAGGAATAGAACAGGAATATGGTGGAGTTTCGAGGAGAGAGGTGGATTGGTTCCTTATACAGCCGCACTACTGAGGAGAGATGTTTTGCGGGCCAGCGAGCGCTGGGCAATTGCTCAAGCGTGGGTCGAATTTACCTGCTTTAAAAAGCCTGGCTGTGCAGCCCTGTACTACAGAAATGAATACAACCTGAAATGGCAACTCACAGCTAGCACCATGCTTCTATGAAGATTGTTTGCAGTGTGGTTGCCTGATCTCTGGGTGTGTACAATCACATGCGAGCTGTTCACATGTGATTGAGTGGTCTGCCGCGAACACTCCCGAGCCTGTCTGTTGACGGCGATCATGCTGACGTACGGTTACTGTCGGTGTGATTCACGGAGCCAGCTTACCCGGTGTATTGCGACGGGACTGTATAAAGTAAAGCGCCAGAACTGACTTGAAGCACAGAGCACCATTATCACGTCGACCAAAACAATCTGACCAAGAAAATCATAAAGCGAAACCAAAAAAGCTCCAGAATTACGGCCACGTGACTTATGACGGCGAACTTTCGCGGGCAAATAGCACCAAAGAGTTCAATTTTCGTGTAAAGAGCCTTAAGCTCAGTGTCTTCACTTATCAATCAGCCGGTGTTACTAATGTTCACTTATAGTGGATTGGATATACTCGCCTAGCGTTCGGCTGGGAGTTACCCGGCAGAAGAATAACCCTAACCCTTTCAATGTTATCGTAGTGGAGGGATATTGACGCTAAAACTAGAAATTTCGTGTAGGGGTAGTGCAAGGGGTGTTTGGGTCATATGTGAATCCAACTTGTCGACATAATCAAGATAACTTAATAACTCAATTCCATATCTAAAACAAGACTAAACTGGTGTTGGTGTTAGCCAACCCCCTATTTAACTATTCTGAGGGGTTACCCGGACTCTACGCGAGTCACGTGAGGTTACGTCACAATCCAACGCCGTCCGGATACCTTACATTTCGGTTACGGCCATATCCTCAAGAGAATACGATTCCCCGTCCGATCAATCACAGTCAACCTTGAGAGAGCCTTACCCAGTACTACAGTGGGAGACCATGTGGGAACAGGAGGTGCTGTAATCTTTTGCTGCTCATAGATCAAGCCCTAAAGGAGGGGTGGGATACTTGTAGAGCGAGGAACTGTCCAGTTGGGAAGGGAACCTGCCATCGATCGTGGAATGCGCAATACATCATAAAGCATGTCAGGTTTGCCTGATGTGGTTGCTTGCCTACTTTCCCACGGCAGGGGCTGTGTTTGCGCAGGGCATAAGATTATACACATAGATAGATAGACATAAGTTTTCAACTGACTTCAACATCAATAGGCTTGTTTAGAGCAAACGCGCACCCCGTACACGTAGGCGGGACTGTGCAGGGACGTTGGCGGTAGGGTACAAGGAACATAACTTTACATCTTGCTTCGCATACACCAGTACAGCGATCGCTTATTGCGGCAGAGGACACAGAAACATAGGAACAGAGCGCTGATATCCGTGGCAACAGGTGCACTACTTAGTGGCGGTGGCTATCGGTGGCTATTGGTGGCTAAAGGTAGCGGCAATGTCAGGGAGCGACAAGGAGAGACATGTTAAGGTCTCGTTAGATGTGGATAAGGCGCCTGGAGGAGAAGTTATTACCAGGCGTACCTCTTTGCTTACACGACAACTACGAGATGCTCCAGAGGTTCCCAGGACAGTGGCCGTTGAGCCCGCGGTGGAGTCAATTCTAGAAGGACGGGTCCTTAAGAATGGCTGGCTGTATCGACGTAGCAAGACCAAGACGTGGACCAGGCGGTGGTTTGTGCTGCGAGACAAGCAGCTGGTATGCTACAAGAACGAGGAGGAGTATAAGGCGAAAGAAATTATCAACACCGCGGACATTATGACTGTGGCCATGGTAAACGACAAACACCAGGGCCAGCATTTCCACTTTGCGGTCTTTACGAGCAACTCCAGCTTGCATCTGAGGGCCGACAACCGGCCCGATGCCCACGAATGGGTAGACATCATTAAGGTGACGGCGGACGAGGCTGCGGAAAGTCTTTTGAGCTCGAGCTACAAGCGAATGAGTGTCATGGACCAGGTAGGCAAGACGCTGGGGAAGAACTTGCACTTGGCGCAACCTGAGCACAGGTATTCGGTCGATGTGAGGCAGGAGAATAGGCCGAGCGACAGGCTGTCGCTGGACGTGAGTCGCGCTATCGACATTAGGCGCGAGCGGAGGTCAGTCGACATGAGATCAATAGAGGATACCCTGGCAGAGGGCAGCAGGGTGTTCCCGACGCGGTCGCCGCTGAGCGAACAAGCTTTGAGTGAGCACACGAGCACGCCATTCAGCGAGCGAGCCCTGTCGAGCCACACCTCTGAAGCGCACGAGGAAGTCATCATTAAGCAGGGCGAGTTGTTCCACCTCAAGAAACACACAAACCAGTGGCGCAAACAATACGTGATCCTGACTAACTTCCGTTTAGTCTTTTACAAGAACAAGGATAAAGACATGCCGCGGAAAATTGTCGAAGTGAATCACATTATCGACATGGTGGAGATTGATGCTCTATCTAGGACCAGACGGTACTGCATGCAGCTGATCACGCCTGAGAAACGGTCAAAGTTCTGTTGCGAGTCCGAGGAAGACCTGACGAAGTGGCTGGCCTCGTTCAAGAAGGCACAGATCGAGGCCAGAAGATAATATTTATTACACTCACTCCGGCGTGAGTGTGCCCAGTGCTACACGGTACTAGGAAAAAATAACGATACCCCAGGCGACTAGTCTCAGACGCATTGTCGCCTGGCTTACGGCATTCATAGTCATAATACTAATCACAGTCATAGGTATCCTGTGATCAATCTCGTGCCAGCCGCACACGCGCGCGATGATGTGATTTAAATTTTCCCAACAGGCACGCTCTACCTGTACGACTCACCAATCAACCAAGCTATAGAGCAATTTTGCCGCGCTCGACATGGATTTGAGCTCTATGGAGAAAGAGCTGCCACGACAAAGCTATGCGCAACAGGTTGCAGAGCTGGACTCGGCGCTTATCGCCGAATTCAAGGCCGCCGCCTGCTCGGTCACCAAACTCTTTAAGCTTAGCACTACAAAGACCGATTCCGCCCGGAAACAGGGCTATCTAGACGCTATAAGTGACCTTCTGACTGCCATTCAGGAACAGCAGGACGACGCCCCGTTCGATGTTCTTTCCTGGGCCCTAGACAAGCGGCAAGTCCTGGACCCACATCCGCACCCCGACAGTACCGAGAAGCGTCATGAAAGCATTCAGATCCCGGCAACGCACGACAGGCAGGAAGACACGGAGAGCGTAGTCTCCAGCATAGACCCGCCCTCAGGTTCGTTCACCTTTGTCAGTTCGTTGGCCTACCCGCTGGGGGACGATTTCGAGATGGTGAGGACAGAGGAGCTGAAGAGGAGGCTAACGAGGGGTGGAGGACTGGAGAAGAGGGTTAAGCTGGACGAGGAGGAGTAGCTTACCTCTCGCACTCAACTGCATTAACCCCTACATTATCATTAGCATTTCTGGCTTGTGAGTCACTCAACACTTGACATGACTTGACACGAGTTATGTACCCAGGCAACTGAACCATGCATAATCTCATCTGTTTCGAGATCCATCGGGATCACCTTGGCGCACCGACCGTCTCAGTCAAAGGCCGGGGCTTCCACGCCGGTCGCCTGGATCCCATTAGTCGAGAATCTTGCCTATTCCATCAGCTGGCGCCTGGCATTCGGCGGGCGACTCGCCCACAAAACTGTCGTTATTGTTGGTACCTGTGCGGTGGCCTGCACCGCTGCTGGGGTGGAGGCATCCCACTGTCTGAAGCTAATAATGATGAGCACACGGCATCATCTCCTGGGATTGAGGTTGCGTCATTATTTACCACCCGCTGGCAGTGCTATATATGGCAAGATGGCTTGGCATGTCTCAATGTGGTGGGATGGCATGTGCGTCTTATCTCAGAGATGAGCGGGGAGCGACACCTGGTCCCCTGTTGGAACCGTCTCCTTGCTTAAACTGCATGTAAAACTTTTGCGTGCAAAGTAGCATATCTACCGGGGCTGGAGACCCGTGTCTTGAACCGACACATGAAACAAGACTTGCAGAACCTTATTTCTGATGTCACTGTCATGGGTGGGAGAGCCCCTACCGGAGATTACGCGTACACACGCTATTAGGAAGCAATGAGTATAATACATTAGTTCGTTAGTCATAGTCTGGTCAGTTACGGAAAGTGCATATTGCTTAGATGCGGACACCTGTCTGTACCGCCAAGGACATGCTCGTCCAGCCATACTGATGCGAGGAAGCGCTTGCCACAGGTACACGAGCCGTAGTGATTGAGTTTGGAGCGAAGGTCGCGAAATGAGCGCACCGTTTTCTGGTCATCAAACGTGAAATGGCCGTGCAGCAAGTGCTTCTTGTAGTCGTAGGGTCGGTTAAATTGGCCTCGCTTGTGTGGGCAGTGTTCCCGTGGAAACGGACACACAAAGCGTGATGTTTCCATATGCGTTCGCTGATGCCGCGGCAGGTCCCGTCGAAAGTACTTGCCGCAAATGTTGCATTGCAGCAGTTTTTTGCTATCCTGCTTCTTTTCCTTCTTAACCTTGAAGTTGCTCCGGGACGCGTAATCCACGTATGAAGAGGATGGGGAGAATTCCTCCTCAGACGAGGCCGAGTAGTTGCTGTCGTCATATTGTTCGTACTGCTTGGCCGGCGCGTAGACGGGCTCCGATTGCCGCCGAAAGGGCTCCATCTGGACGGGATGCGATGTTCTGAATGCGTAGTGTGGGTAATGCTGCTGAAAGCCGGGAGAAGCCGGTGAAGGAGATGGCGAGCTCATTTGTGTCGTGTAGTATGCATTGTTGTGAAGCTGTGGAGTAAAAGGTGTAGCGCTCATGCTGGGCTGCTGCCACACCTGGTGTAGGTCCTCGGAATGGCTCTCCTGGCCCTCGTGGGTATAGTAATCGGGCGCAAAGAGCGAGTCATGGTGCCGGAGATCCGAAGTGTTGTACTCCATGGGATACTCAGCATGCTCAGACTGCTCGTGAATGTTTCGGTACTGCGGGTAGTAATCAATGGCAAACATTTTTTTGTCGTGGGGTTTGTCGTTTTTCATGCGCCATACGCACTAACAGTCGTGTGTGTTGTGTGTTGGCCAGGTGCAGTCGTGATGGATCTTATATATTGCAATTTAATTAACTACACAATAGAAAACAAATTCGCCAAAAGCAACGCGAGAACAATAGAACGGCAACATCAAGCTGAGCCACAGAAAAAGCAACGCCGTGTTCTATATCCGTCACATATGCAAGGGTGGCCGAGGTCTCAGAGACCACTAGAATCACAATTTAGCTTTACCACTAAGGTATGGTCACGTGGAGCAATCTCAGTAAGTTCAGAGTTTGATTAGCTCGCGATTCGCGGCAAGCGCTCGTCACGCTAGTGCTGTTTAAGGGCTTGCCGGAGGCTAGGCTATTTTTAGACGAAAAATTTTCGATGCATGGAAGCTGCGCTCCACCACGATTGTTGTGCGTCCTCGGGAAGACTCGTAGCGCCTCCTGCAGGACAAGGAATCGAACAATGGGAGATGTGCATAATGTCTTGGATCGGCCTACGCAGTAGACGTTCCCTGGCTTCGATGCGTTGATCAACGTTTATACCGTCGTGCTGTCATATACCTGTCCGTACAGTTATATACGCTGTTCTCGTAGGCTTACTTATGCACTAAATTTCTTTACGGTGATGCTACGCGTTAGCTGGATACTATAGTGATTAGAACTTGTAGGTTCCAAAGTGAGTCTCAGTCACGCATAAACCCTGTTTTCTTGCTGTTAACCTTATCCAAACATAGTTGCCAGTGAAACAGTCTAGATAACTTCCCCTAAGTGTTGTTGGTGGCGATTTGCCGTGGCGGTGGCGATGCCGTCAGCGCGGTTCACTGCTCTTAGCTGTTAGGCCACTATATGGTGTACCGTTATCACCGAGGTCCCTAGCTCCGTTCGCTGCGAACCTGCAGAAAACGCAACAACCCTCGCCCTGTCCTGCGGCTCTGACGTAAAAATCGAGCGCGCCAAGAGCGATGGACTCAGACACAGTTAAGGTTTCAGCCAATGGTTGTCTATGCGTGACGTCACACATTAGGGCTAGCGCTGGCTGATCATTACACTTTTTCTACCAAATTGTTCATATTGGAGGTGAGGTGATGTGATGATCGCGATCGTCTAGCAACCTATCTTTAGATCGGTGAGCAGTTGCCGAAATGCCGAAGCTTCCCTGCGTCTGCGGTGGGCATGTGTATTAGCCGGCATGTACAGCCCACTCTAGGTGCAGATACTAGATAGCTTAGTAAGGGTTGAGCTGCTAATAATAGGGTGCGTATTAGGTTAGAGTTGCAGTGATGCTCAGACTCGCTTTAGTTAGTTGGATGAGACTGTGCAAATACACAAAATTGGTTAGTGAGTGCAAGTGATAACGCGCTCCCAGTTAGCGTACCCCTCATCCCTCCTTATCCTTTACCCGGGCTTTCCCGAACATGATGTAAATTGTTTTGATGGCTTCAGATCTTCATGCATTCGAGACCGATCTTCGTGCAATGCAAATCGCTGCTTGAACAATAGCGAGTCAATGTGGAGAAGCTTGGCCGGCCAAGACAACACGGCTCGCGACCGTGTGTTTGGACGCGTGGTTATTATGAGGTCTAATGAGGCAAGTGAGAACGTTGGAAGCCGTCGGGGTCGCCCGGGCCGAACTTTCCGGTAAATTCGCGGATCTTCCGGTGCGATATAGGCAGGATCGTACCGGGCTAATTACCGGAAGATACAGTCTCACCTCGGCACGTCGCTTAATGCCACTGCTGCCATTCCTTCCATGCTTCTTGTGCAATCTTGAATCTCGCGGGATTCCCTTGCAGAGGGGCGCGGGATAATTTTGAAGTTGGCTAAATAGTGAACCAGGCAAGTTAGGAGCCATCCAGGGTGTTTGCTAGCGTGCTCTGCTGTGGCGAGGATCGCAATCTGACTACGCGCGTATAATCTGTAGAGGTTATAGACTCGTGGGTTGTTTACTGCCTGGTTAACAACTTTACTACAGGCCAGAGAGAACTCACATCTTTGCTGCGCCGGTCTGTGTGATCTCAACAGGGTTAGTGCTCAAGTAACCTTGATGCGGGCTCAATCACATGCCACTCCACTGCTGTACCTGAAATCGATGCGATGAGTGTGAAAGGCAAACGATAGGGCGTGAAATCTTGACGTAAGCGATGCCCGCCTTGCAAACAGCCGAACGGCCGAGTGGTGATCTGATTGTCCGATCTTCTGACACTGTCGATTGAGATCGACATTAAATTTTGCAATACGTCTAAGCGTCGCTGGGTTCAAGCACCCGCAACTATTATACGTAACTTGAAACTCTTCACAAGGCTCATAAATCATCGAGCAACCACCAAATATAGCACGATGAGGTCTAACTGGGCAAGTGGGTCGACAAGTGGGTCACAGCAAACGGAAGTGCTACCCGGCTTCCGGTAACCAATAGATTCTTCCACCTGATGGTTCATCACAGCCGGAACAATCACAACTGAATAATCAATGCTAATACCCATCGCTGCAGAACAACGCAAGGAACAAATTGAATGCCAACGGTGAGAAACGTCTGGTGAAAAAATAATACATGAAAATTTTTCTTCCTTACGCACCCTGGCCCGCTACAGCCCTGCTGCACGTCACTGTCAACGTGGCGAGAACGAAAAGGCAGGTGCATGCAGCAATTATGCGTCCCATGTCCTCGAGCTTATGTCCGACTACCCGTATATTTCGGGGTCGGGACCGGCTACGCGCACGCGCAGGCTGTGTAGTCAGTCAGCTGACGGTTCCATTTGCTTCCTTGCCATGATGAATATTATCACAATGCTGTCTTGTTAGTGATGTCAGTGAACATGAGGCGAGTACCAAACCTTAGAATCAAACAATAGAGCCTTAGCGCTTGCTTACTCTTATTGTTTACACTTGTTTACGCCTTACATTTGTATTGGCATCTAGAAGCTTTCCGGCTTCCATGACGATGCATTCTCAGCGGAGACAAGCAAACTCTAAATTCATGGCGCAGTGCAAGTTGAAGCTCTCAAGTTCCATTAAACATGTAATACCCCTAAGCTGTCATGATGTAGTACAAAGAAACACCGGCTGTGGTAACAAACAAACAGTCGAGAAACGCTACCAACTACCGTCGGCGACTCTCCGCCCGACCCCTCCTCGCCTCCCGGACAATCCCGTGTTTACTTACTGTCGAATGCGGAAGGTACCGCGCTTGCACGGCTGTGCAGCCAAGCGACAGGAAGACAAGGGAATTACAACTACACTCAGCATACAAACAGCGCTACAAGCAGGCACAAAATTTAGCCAAATATCTGTACTAATGCTCAGTCAACTCTCGTCCACGCTTTTCCTTGCGTAGTCAAGCAGACCCTCCTGATCAACATAGCAATCGATCTCTGTCAGGGTTAGGTCATCGCAGGTTAGGGTCCGTTGTCATACCAACCGACGTCATACCAGCCCAAAGTGGTTATTGTGGAGGTTGCTATAGATCGGGCATTCCTTTATATACTCCCAGTGGAACCTTATAATTACCTTCTTTCGCACAACACACGGTTTCTCAAGAAATGGCGGGCTCTAAACCAATTATTGCAAGCTTGGGTGCTCTATTCACCGCAGGCGCTATCGTTTTTCTATTTTTGATTATCCTGGCCGGCTCCAATGAGTCCAAGCCTCTGAACGAGTTCTACTGGCTGCAGGCCGATACCTCTGGTATCAAGGGCGCTCCGGCGCAGACTCGATGGACCAACTACGGTTACTGCGAGATTGGCTCCAATGGTCGCAACACCGCTTGCACCAAGAACAAGGCCGACTACCCGCTAGACCCGGTTAGGAATTTTGGTACCACGGACGGTGTCCCAAGTGACTTTGTCAACAATCAATCGGTGAGTAATGTGTCTTTAAGGCACAATTCGGTATTCACGCTGTGAATACTAAGGATGGCGTTTGTTTGGTTTTGATTGCCGTACGGCTGGGTACGGCTGGCCCGGCCACCACTACAACCAGTAGCCTCGCTCCTGGTGCTCGCCCGGGTCGCCTCGGACATAATCTACAATTTGGCGTATCCCCGAAGCGATCCGGAACGAGATTTACTCAGGAATTTAGGTCAATGCCGATGCAGCAACGATCGGTAGGGTTAGGGTGTCTCGAATCAGGACCCTGCATACGCCTGAGTAAACACTAGAGCAGAATGGCAATTTGGAGAGCCGCAGTTGACAGCGATGATGACAGCCGAGACAAGCGACAGCCGAGATTAACGATAAGATTGTGACGTCGTTAATCTTATTTGGTCTTGTTCTTTCATTGTGTTTCTGAGGACAAAACTAACATAGACCTACTACTACCTGAGTCGGTTCGCCTACCCATTCTATCTGATTGGCCTGTTCTTTGCCGTCATTTCCCTCGTTTTGATGATCTTTTCCTGCTTCTCTCGACTGGGAGCTGCCCTCAACTCGGTCTTCAACTTTATTGCCTTCTTGTTTGTCGCTACCGCCTCGGCTCTCATGACCGCTGCCTCCACCATGGCGAAGAGTGCCTTCCACTCTGACGGGCGTTCTGCTTCCCTTGGTGTCAAACTTTACGCCTTCACGTGGACTGCTACTGCGCTGTTGCTCCTTGTGATGCTGTTCAACTGCTCCATTTGCGCTGTGGGTCGAAAGACCTCCTTCGACGAGGGCGTGGCTCAACGATCCTCGTTTGAGAAGTCTGGCGGCACTGGATCCCGACGAGGTTTCTTCAGCTCTGGCCGAAACGCCGAATACGCCGGAGAGGCCGGCTCCCAAGAGCCAGTCATGCGATCCTCCTACGAACGAGGCGCTCCAGCCGTCTAGAGCGGCGACCCTATTAACTTTACGATACCAAAATAGCCTCCGGGCGGTTATTAATTAATAATTAATGAGTAACTCTCATAGTAATATTACATATACTATCACACGCACACAATACTCTGTTGCGTATGGCTTCGTGGATTAGGCTTTGAACATCATGCTGTCCTAACTGTTGCTCCTCAAATGGTCGGACTTAACCAAATGACCGGTACTAATCGCAACAATCGCATGTTTATCATTCTTGGCGATTGTGTCAGCGCGCACACACCAACATTGACCAACTTTTTTCCAAGGAAAACTGTTATCATGTACCCCCATCCAACAGGTGGCATGATAAATACTCCCGAACTTGTTATGTGACGAAAGCTGCGACGCACCGCTGATCGAATCACGAAGTGGCCAAGTCCCCCTGGACCGATTTGTCACAATTTCATGATATTGCTCCAATGGTAGGTGACAAAATGACGTAGCCCATCTCGGGTCTTGACAATTCGTGAGTGTTGCCTGTGGCATCAAGTACTTTAAACAACACCGTTTCTGCTTACTTACGCTGCTATTGTCACGCCTTGAAGCTACCAACAATGTTTTGGTGATATGAACATGGGTTATTGACGTGGACCCACAGCGTTCGGATAAAAAGCGAGCCGTCCGACCAGACTTAGGTCACGGCCATGATAACATAATAGCTGTTAGCTGTGTCACTTGCAAATGCTCAACATGTGCTTGGTGCCTATCCTCAGTTTCAAGTGTGTATCATAGCCGTATGAGGCTGCCGGATAAACAATCCTCAGTGCGTTAGTGTGTCACCGTATTCGTATTTGTGCTTCTATGAGGTCCATACCCTGTCTCTATGCTATAAATACAGCCAGCGCCGTCTGAAACTCATACGCTAGCCGGGTCATATACGTACACTTATAATCTTGTGTGGCGTAACAATGTTACACATGTTTATGCGCCTATATAAGCGTTGAGTATGACACCGGCTGCCGGCTACCCCGTTGGTCTCCAGTCATGTCTCCGCAGTAACCGGCCGGCCAACCACAAAAGCCACAATCCCTTTCCACACTATCTAGGGGGTCCAACACCCTTCACTGCTTGTCTACTCTACGGAGCACCTCAATTCGATTCGAATAACGCCACACTTTGATGGGGCTGAGACGCCACAAACCATCGCTATGGACTGCTTGTTGAGTCGGCGTCTACGTCAGTTCCAGCATCACCTCAACTAGAGCAGTCCAGCCTTTCATCAGTTGAGATGGCTGTGAGCTATTCACCACCAAACAGGACCCGCTGTCCATGGCTTCCGCTCCGCCGACCAGGCGCTTGGCTGATTCATTGAATCATGGATTGTCCTTGTTCCAGCTACTTAATAGCCTCGTTTCACAGCCTTTCACAGCGTTCACCGGCCTCTACTGGACTTCAGGCTACCTGGCTAACACTCCTCCGGCAGCACGAACATCTTCTTCCACTCGTCCATGCTCAGGGCTGGCTGGCCGACCTCGCTAATGGGAACCAGCACTCACCGGCTGGTTTCAAGGAGATTCTACACCGCACCGGACAATTGCCTACGCTGCGTGTTCGCTCGTGCTTTCATGGCTGGTTCAGGGGTAGACAAGGGTCCAGTGCTGCAATTCGACCATTTTGGAAATGCATACAAATTTGCGAGCCGTCACTGATCGCAGTCTGATCGGACGACAACGAGTGCGGGATATGGGCCTTGGAACACCTGATGCATTGATCCACCGCTGGACTCTGGCGTTGGCGGTGAGATCTTGAAGCACTAAGAACTGCTATACGATGACATACCCGATAACTCCCTTGACTCCCCTGCCCAGCTGCCACCTTGGCTGCTACCAAGTAAGGCCAGACTCTTCAAATTCAGAGCGATGGCTCGCTCATCATGCTCGCCATTGGTGTTGCACGCCCCTTGTTCACACACCGCGACTTGATAGCTGCGATCCCGCCTCTTGAGCCCTGTGCTTGCAGCTGTGGTGTGTTCAAGCTCCCGGTTGACGCGACAGCAAGCAAGGTACCAGCACAAGGGAGTCCGCGACCACCTTGCGCGGTACACCGACAAGAGAACTTCCCACTCACAAACGATACCATGCTTGATACCATGTTCCACCAACCTGATACTAATCAAGGAAACTACCTAAATTCGACTCGCTCATGCTTGCTCAATGCCATTATACCATTACTATTTACTGTGCTATGATGAATGTCCCTGGAAGTCAGTTCCGGGCTGTCTGTCCGTTATATCGTGGAGGGTTTATGCTTCGGGCAGTGCCCGTCATGCCAGATGGGGCAGCCGCTGTGAGTCCTATTCGCTGAGGTCCCAGAGTTCCGTTCGTTGGAGCGCCGCCGCTTGACCTGACGCCCAGCGGGTTCTTTGAGTATGATAGACGGATGCCGCCCTTGACGCTGTTACTGAGGCCGTATCCGTACATCTCCTCAAGGGCCCGGGTAGCGTAATTGATGTCTTCAAACTCCACGAAGCACATTGGCCCGTTGCCCTTGTTTCGGAAACACAGACGCTTGTAACCCGGTCGCACGCTGAAGATGCTCTTGAGCTCGTCCTCAACCGTATCTGGCGGCAGGTTACCCACGTACAACGTGTTGCACGGCGGGTTCTGATCGGCTGGGTTTGCCGGTGGCATCACCCGTCCACCGTTCTGAAGAACCTGTAGCGCCACTGTGTTGTTCACGGGTGAATACTGAACCACGACTTTACTTGGGTCTGAAGCAGAGCCCTGCTGAGCCACGTTTGCTGATGATGCATTTGTGGAGTTGGCTCCAGATGGCGGCGCGCTTGCTGCTGGCTGGGCGGGCTGGCTCGTATTGAGCGACAGGCCTTGCATTTGCCGGGTTACGAGGTTTGTGGTGGATGGTCTTCGTCTGTCTGTCCACTGGTTGACCGGCGGCGGGGCAGAGGCGGGGCCGTTGGCGGCGGTGCCTATCGGTGCCTGAATGTTTTGTTTATGCTGCAAGACTGGAGATGTCGATTGTGGTTGGGGCGCCTGGACAGGCACCTGATGCTGATGCTGATGCTGTTGTTGTTGAGGTTTCTGCGGGGCCGGCGCAAAAATAGGCGGAATCGAGTCTTCGTTCAAATATCCCATCTCAAAGGGCTCATCGTCAATGCTCTCGAGCAAGACGGATTTGCCTCGCGGGATAAACTCGTTAGAGCCCCCGTTCGACATTGGCGGCATCGGGAAGAATGACCGCGGCGACGTTGGCGAGAACAGGCCGTTGCTGCCAGGTGGCGGCGCCGTCTCGTTCTCGTCATAGAAGTCAAACGTCTGAGGCACCTCCATCGGCGTCGAGGCCGTGCTCTGCGCCTGCTGGGGCTGGTTGGAGTTGAACACAAACCGCGAGCTCTGGGCCGTGTTAAAGCCAGTTATCGAGCCCAAACGGCTGCTGCCATTGCTGTATTCGTTCGACAGCGACAGGTGCCGGCTGATGGAGCAACGCAGCGGCATGGAAAACGCGTTGGATGGGAAAATATCGCCGCGTCGGTCGAGCAGCTGCTGGGCGTGCAGAGCAGCCTGGTGCGTCCTAAAGTACGCCCGCCCGTTGGCAGAGGGGTCTTCCAGCGACTTGCTGGGCGAGAGTTCAGAGTATAAAAAGTCAGTTGCAAAGGTGAACATGAGTCGAAACTCTCGCACACTAAGATCGCGAGGAAGATTCAAGACAACCAGGCAAACTGGCGATGCAGGGTTAATGTTGGAAGATGCGGTGTTGGAAGTCATGTCGTCGGCTGATGAAGATGCTGGGGGTGACGCCTGCTGTGAAGGCTGCTGTTGTTGCTGCTGCTGCTGCTGTTGTTGTTGTTGTTGAGGTTGAAGTGAGCTTGTTGATGCAGAAAAAAACTGTCCAGTGTTGTATAATTTCGCCTTGATATTATGGTCCGACTGTATCTTTACTGGGTTCGGGCCTTCAAAAATAGACGAAGACATCAGATTGTTGTTGAATGACTGTGTCAACAGCGTAGACATGCCTAGTGCTGTTAGTAACAGAAATCCAAAATTATTTTGTCGTGAAGTGGTGGTGGTGTGTGGTGTGTGGTGTGGCTCGCTGGGTTGGGTCTTATGGGATTATTAAGAATGTGGCTTGATTGTACAAAAAAATTTTTGTAAATTTCTTTTTGGCACCTCTTATTAAGCCACCCCGATTTTAGACCAGCCACTGGTTTTGATGTTACCCTGTCCTTCCTATTTGGGTGGGTCTCACACAACCTTTTCGTTTCTTTTCTTTTGCCTCTTTGGGTTATACTCACGAGAGGGTAACCGCGGCGTCAGTACAAGAGCTTCTCGCTGCTGGTTGGTCGCTGGCCGGGAGAAAAATCGCTCGCTGGAGTACTTGGTGCAGAGTGCTGTTGTAGTGCTTGTTAGGCGCTGTTGAGCGTCTGCGATATTGTCTTGCTGTAGTCTGTGGCTGTAGAGGTGCTGTGAGGCTCAGACGCGCACACCGTGTTCGTGTCGTGTCCGTGTCGTGTTCGTGGTGATTTCGTGGTGATTTCGTGTCGCGCGGTCGATGGTCGACGATGAGCGGTTGACGAAAATGTGCCTCGAAACTGGAGGAAACGCGGCTGAAGATGATCTTGATCTCAAATCAAGCGCGTTCAACACAAGTTGTAGCCAAAAAGTCGTGGTTTGCTGATTTTGTACCTGCTTGAGCGCTCGAAAAAAAACGTTCCGGCTAAAGTCTCCACGAGATGTGCTGTATAATAAACGTTCCGGCCGTACACGTTCAAGTCACACGACGCGGTGGTTGTCTAGTTCTCGCTGTTTCGCGTGCTTTCGCGACTTTAGAAATTTCCCAATATAGGTCGTGATGGGGAGGAGGGAGGAGGTTGTCGAGACGACGGGAGGTGCCGGGTGCGTTGCTTTTTTTCGGTGGCCACACATGATGTGGTGTACGCAGGGACCACACTTATGCGGTACTTATCAGCACGGTGTCTTATGCGACAAAAGACATGGGCAGGCACAGATTGACATTATGAATGGTGTTGGACAGTATAAGAACGTGGAGCAAAACGACAGACGCAGGATTCGAACCTGCGTGCGGAAACCGCATTTGATAACCTGATTACATTCAAGTCAAACTCCTTAACCACTCGGACAGCCTGCCTTGGGTCGCAGGAGGATATGTGGCGTATTTCCCAGAACGTGTTGGGTTAGGGTTATGCTAGATTAGGTAGTGGATACTGCCGGGTAACTCACTTCGAGGAAGAGCGATGTTACACTAAGGAGATTAACGTGAAGAGATGATGGAGGTATAATTTGTATGGTTATTAAAGTTTACATGAACAGAAATAGTAAATTAACTTTAATGAACGCCTGTGTTTATATCTGTGGTAGTGACCGAGGTAGGTACGCGACTTGCATATTCAAGTGGAATAATTGTGGTGTTTATGCTTGACGAATGCAGTATACGTGGTGATTGCGGGACAGCGTAAACATGCGTTGACTATCGTGCGTTGATTATGTAAGTGCGCCAGCCTCTCAGTACGTTGTAAAGGCATAGCATCGGCATATGCGCACTGTTTTATATCTCTGGATATGCTCAGGGGATAAGCTTTCGGGTGAAGCGTACCCCGCGGTGATGATAATAAAGACGGCTGCAGCCGTGCGATCTGATTGATATTTGTTCAGCCCCGCGATGTGCTTTTTGGACATGCACGATCTGAGCACTGTACCTGCTTTGACGAAAACTGTTTAATAGTGTTTGGTGCATACCATTTGCCGATTGGCCAGACAATGTATCGGGGAGAGCTGTGAACATTCCGCGGTGCATATCGGCGCCGAATGCATCCACTCATCTCATCTCGGACATATACCCGGAACCCTAGACAGTTTTAGCCTCATGGCTGTCTCTGTACATAGTGCTCAGATGACGCGTTACCTCACGGTAACATAGATACGAACGGCTGATTCAGAGCCAAATACCGCGGTAGTTGATGGTGTCGTGAAGTGAAACCATCGAAAACATTAGACAAGAGATGTTTCGAGAGGAGAGACATTCATGGACATGCAGGACAAGGCAAGGGCCACCCAGAGAAGGCTGTAGCCAAGAGCACAGCCGGGCTTGTTGTAGACAGGTTTAGCTAGCAGCGTTGTAACAGCCAAAAGCCAACAGACTAACACGTGGCCCGATAGGTATTTGAACGATTTTGGTTCATTAGGCACGCTGATCAGGATGTTGATCGACAACACTCGCAGTGAGTACTGCTCATAATAAGGTTCAACGGTCGGGCAGCCAACTCCGTACAGAGAACAGACAGAATCTTTCGTATCCAATGCTTCAGTGATAGCGATGCTGTCTAAGTGAGATGCTCAGGTATTAATATCCCCCAGGGTCCAGTGTTGTTCTTATCGCAGGATCGTGGAGTCAGTCCTCGCGATGAACTCATCGAGGTCGCTTTGCCTGCTTCCTCTTCATCTTGTCGAGCTGTGAACCAAACTCCGCCATTCGCTCGTCAACTACTGTGTCGTCAATGCTCACCCCCTTATTCATTGCTTTCTTCTTTGCCCGCTGCTTGTGCCTCAGTGCCTCTAGAGCGCTTCCCATCTTGGCCTGGATCTGTAGCGGCGTCAATGGGGAGTTGTCAATGTTCCTCGGCAGTCTATAGCGTTCCCCATGAGTAGCGTTATTTCTCGCACATTGTTCCCAGTAAGCGTCGACCGAGCCATTCATGTGACGAGCATTTTCCAAGCAAAGGTCCAGTAGCGAGACCACTTGCGTTGGTGTAAACCGAAGCTGGACGGGCTTTGGGGATCGCTTTCGGGCTGCCCGCGGTGCATCTAGCGTATAGCCCTGGCTGAGGTCAATTGGCTCGGCTAAGGGGTACTGACTGGCTAGGTCATTGAGAAATAGGTCAAGGTCTGTGCTGCCTATATCCTCCATATCGGAGGTTGGGAGTCACGCGATAACACCGATAACAGGTAAGCGCACACAAGTATTCTTCACAATTGAACAGCGATTTCCGGGCATTAGATGCGAATTATATGTATTATACAAAGAGGTTATCAATGGTGAACTGGTGTGATTGGATAGAACTGATGGGACTGGCGGCCTGGTCTACCCTGTCGAGATGGCTCAACAAGTCCGTGTGATTTGTTCCCGGATCAGCCTTTAGGGACGAATAGACACAGCCCATGTCTTGGAACAGGCGTTCTGTATCGACCCCAGATACCACCAGACTGTCGAGGCGAAGACCCATTCGCGATAGTTCGTCGCAGTCTTCCTTTATTAGCGACCGCCAGTATAGGTCTACCGGATACGCATCGTACCGGGATTGCGAGAAGGGCCACGAATCGCCGTTGAGGTATTTCAGAAAACATTTCTTGAGGTGAGAACAGCATTTTCCAAAGAAACGGCGGTATGTGTCTTCACAGATTTGCACGAGCACTTCTGTTGTCACCACCTTACTATTGAAGATGCTTGCTCTGATGCTCGGGTCGAAAACCGTGCACAGAATCAGCAGGTTCACGTCCCACGTGGAAGGGATGAGAAGCTGTCCAAGCTTGAGCTCGCGATATGCTATCGACAGCCTTCGCAGTCCGGGGAGAATGAACCGGGCTCTCGCTCCGTTCTTCCTTTTCTGGACTTCATATTCCGTGAGGCTCTCCATCAGCCGCCAACCGCGTTTGACGTTTTCAAGTGTCTTTTCGCTGAGGGCGTCACGCGTGGACAGCACCGTCTGTAACGTTGGTGCTGCGAGGGCAAGCGTTTTCAGCTTCTCCCTAGTTTGTTCCCAGTCTGTGTTGAGGGGACCAATGTTTTCAGGGACATATGCAAACGAATTTGCATTGTCTCTAATGAAGCTGGCCACTTGGTTGCAGTGTGCGATAGACTCTCGCATGTCTGGTATGGCGTTGAGGCACAAGGCCAAAAGTGAATGCAATTCCTCGTCATAGCAGAGCACTGCTTTGGAGTTGAATGCTTTGGAGTTGATGTATTTCCGAGCCTTGTTGGTGACGACGACGGCGGATATCTTGTCGACAAGGTCAGGATGGCTGAGGATTTCGTTCAGCTCTCCACATCCGGCATCTTTCCAGCCCCATGCAAATGTTCTCTGTGACATGTGCAAGACGTAACCCAACACTGTTTGATTTGCGCTGACCCAGGAGTCCACACACAGTGTCAGATACTTTGATCTCTTGAGCTCGTCTTCCATGAGTACCTTGATTTCGCCTTCCACGGCATCGAATACCCGGCTCAGCGATACCCTTGATGGCAGAAGCTTTGGATTCGCTTGTAGCTGCAGCGATATCGTCTGAAGAAACTCTTGAAAACACTCATCCTCCACCACACTATAAGGCAGTCCGCCTGATATGACTGCCTTGAGTAGACTGCGCTCCATCCTTTCTGCCCATTCGTTGGTTCCGGTGATGATAGGCGGTGGATCCACCAGTGAAGGAACAGGGCCGGTGTACGCCGGACAGTTTGACAGATGGCGAACCACTGCGTCCGTTCGCGAGACAAATACCGACTCTACGCCAGCCTTTCTGCAGTGGACGCATGCCACCTTGAGTTCGCTCTTGTTGGCTCTTCCCACCCGCACCGTGTGTTTCTCAACCAGTAGACTTCTTCTTCCCATGTTGATTTGGCCGTCAGTATTTGTATAGATCAGAACACAGTACTGAAAAAGAGTGGTAGGTTTCAAGATGAGAACATAACACCCGTGGAGGGCCTAATTTGCTCTAAAATGCTCATGGACTTATATGCAGAGAGGTGCATATCCTTCCTATTTCGTCGTTTCGGTATGTCACCCACCGTTTCCGCGTCAGAATCGAAAAAAAGAACACGTGATTCGACCCAGGATCGAACTGGGGACGTTCTGCGTGTTAAGCAGATGCCATGACCAACTAGACCATCGAACCAGTGATGTTGAAATGCAAAGGTTTTGGCCGTACACGATGCGGGATTTCGAGGTCCCTGCTGGCGAAAATGGTAAAAAATGGGTGGAAGCTGATTTACATTAACTGTTTGACGGTCTAAGGTGTCAGTTTGGCGGTTTTGGCCTTCGTGGGGACGATTTGTGCCCTGAGAAAAATGGCCGCCAGAATCCGTTTCCGGCCTGAGAATTAATTATTTAAATTATTTAGGTGTTTGACGATGGTAGTGTTAGCCTCGCTGGTTGATTCTGGTGTGCTGAGCTCAGAATGAATTTACAGGTCACATCCAGGGCCTACGGTTTTCTATGTTGGTCCATGATTAATCGAAGTTTTCCGGCCTTAATTATATATGATGCTCCATGATTAACCTCACCAACGCAGACTGGTTTTTACCCCCTGCTCTCTGGTCGTGCTGAGGAGAAATCGGCACCGTCAATAACAACCGACAGCAAACTTCCACGGATCTTCGGCTAGCTTGATCGAGCTACTCTTCGCAACAACGGTAAGATAGTAGCATCTAGCTTCCGCGACGCATTGAATTAAATAGCGTGGGCTATGAACTCGATAAATCATTGTAACTTTGAATATTAGCAATCGACAACAAAACAGCTGATAGGGCCTGCGTTGCAACTAATGCACGACCGTCTAGCCTCACTCACCGTTCAAGCAATGGAGAACACGCCTCGGCCAGATGAAGCCAGCACAACGCTCGTCAATACAAATCTCGCAAGGGTTACACTATCTACACCAGTATACTCAAACAAACACTATTATCCCGTCATTAGTCGTACAAACATCTAATCAATCCAGCACCAGACACAGCTGCCCACTCTATTACTTTGGCTGCTGGCCCTCGATAAATGACATTGCGTTCTCTCTCGTGATGGAGGCAATGCTTGACATCTTATTATCAAACAGCACACCATAGAACTTGTCGGCCACATGCAGCATCTCGTTTCTGAAGGTGGTGCAGATAAACTGACCATTCGCAGACAACTCCTTGACCATGGCCGCGACGGCAGTTCGGTACTGCGTGTCGAGGTTAGCGTCAATCTCATCGAATAAATAGAACGGCGCCGGGTCGCACTGCTGAATGGCAAAAATCAACGTCAGGGCACACAGAGACTTCTGTCCACCGGACAGCTGTTCAATACGCTGCTGCTCGTCGTTCCTGCTGTTGAAAGAAACACTGATGGAGACACCGGTGTAGTTCTCGACCGATGACCGTGGCTCGTCGTCGTCACTGTCGGCCGGCTGAGAATCCCTGTCGACTCGCCGTTGCATAATCAGACGGCCAATACCAGCAGGCACAAGCTTCTGGAAGATCTCAGCAAAACCCTTGGACACCTGCTTGAAAGTTCGCTCGATGGCCTCGTCCTTTCGCTGGTCCAGGGTCAGGATCAATTCCTCGATAGACTCGTGCGACGTGTCGAGCTCATCTTTTCGCGCCAGCAGCTGTTCTCGCTGCTTGGTAAAGTTCTTGAACTGCTCGACTGCCTTCTTGTTGACGTGGCTAAACTGTTTAAGCTCCTCAGTGACGTCTCGCAGCTTGTTGAGCAGCGTGGCCGAAGCGGAGTTCTGATATCGCACAAACGCATCCTCTGGCAGGACACCCAGTTCACGAATCTTGCCCTGCAACTCTTCTCTTCGCTCAACCATCATTGCTCGTCTGCCAGCCAGCGATTCCATCTTTTTCTTTTGCTTCTCAATCGTTCGAGCCGCGGACACCTGCTTCTCTTGAACCTTGTCCTGCTCGCTCTTCTTTGCGTCGATTTCGGCGCTGATTTCGTCGAATTCGGCCTCGAAACCATCGATTTGCTCCTTCAGCAGCCCGATCTTGTGCTCAATCTGGCTCAGCTGGCTTCGCACGTTGGCACTGGCACCGTCGCTGGTGTCGTAGCCTGTCTCGTGCTGCTGTTCTAGCTGCACCAGTTTCTCCTGCACTCGGTCTCTCGACACGTACAGATTGTCTCTGATTTCCACCTGTAGCATTGTCTTCTGCTCTTCCAGTACGGCCTTGTCGGACGCCTGTTTCTGGAACTGTCTCTTGAGCGCCGGAATCTGCGAATAGCTCTGCTCCAGCTCGTCGAGCTCCTCGTTGGACACAGTCTGCTTGAACCCGCTCGCCAAATCAGACTCGTGCGACTGGTACTGGCTCTGCAAATTCTGAAGATCGATGCTGGTCGAGCTTAACTGGTTGGTCTTGAACTCAATGAAGTTTCTGAGCTGCTCGCACTCGTCCGAGTTGGATCGAAGTTTGCGCTGAATGTCGTCCACCGCAGTCACGGCCTGCTGTAGACCCGAGTTGATTTTGTTGATCTCAGATAGAGCCACGTTAATCTCCTGGTCTTTGAGAGACAGCTGCTTCTTGAGCTGCTGCAGTGAGTCTTCGCCCTCTTGCATCTGTGCACGGGCCTGCTGCAACGACCGCACCGCGTCTATTCGCGATTTTCGCGTGTCATGGTATCCACCAGTGAGCACACCTCGCACATCCACCTGGTCTCCAGATAGCGTGATGGCGTTTAGGTTGTACGAGTGAGCATACTGCTGGCCAGTTTCCAGGTTCAGACACACTAGCGTTCGACCAAAAACTTGCTGGACCGCCGGCAGCAGCTCGGGCTCGTGTCTGATCTTGCTTACTAGCGCGATGGTATCATTGCTGTCAGGATAGTTGAAATTTGGAGGCGCCAGTCGGTTTAGAGGCATGAACGTGGCTCTTCCAGATCGATCTTTGCTCAACTGATCCATAATAATACTAGCGGTCTCGTCCGTGTCAACAACCACGTGGAACAGACTCGTACCAGCGGTGACTTCGACAGCCATCTTGTACTTGTCGTCAACTTCAATAAGGTCAGCCAGCGTACCGTACACTCCGTCGAGTTTCAGCTTTCGGGCGATACGTCGAACCTCGTTCAGGCCCATACTCATATCCCTGCTCATGGTTTCATTCACCTTTCGCTCAGAGCTCTGCAACTGGCTACGCAGCGAGTCCATACTGTAACCCAACTTACTCTCCTGTCGCCACATTGCCTTTCGCTCTTCAATCAGCGCCTCGTGCCTCTGTTCAGCATCCAGCTTTTTCTGCTTGTGTTCCTTCTGTTGCTGGAGGAGGTCTGTAAGCTCTTGTTGTAGACTCTCAGTAGCATCAGTCTTCTCTTGCACCTGTCCCGTCAGATCTTGAATAGCGGACTCCAGCGAGGAGATGTTTTCGGTTCTGTTGACGATGGTCGACTTGATGTCACTCATTTCTTTGTTGATCCACGTCTGCCATTCCTTCTGGTTTCTGAACTTGGACGTTCGACCCTGCTTCAGCTGAAGATGGTGCTGTCTTGCCTCGAGGGCCGACAGCTGCGACCTCGTTTCGGTCTCCTGAGCCTTGATGTGCTCAAATTGCGGCGTGACCCGAGCAAGCTCGGATTCTCGCTCCGAAATGGCCGTGGTGATTCGACGCAGCTCGGCTTGTAACTCCTGGTAGCTCTCAGACAACCGGTCCTTGTTGAGGTCCATTTCGTTCAACTTCAGCTCTGCATTGGCCTTGTCTTTGATGAGTTGCCTAATATCATTGTCGGACTCGGTCTTGTCGACCTGAATCATGTTTCTGCGCTTTGTCAGCGACGCGATTTCGTCTTCGATCTGAACCAATTGCTCCTCCAGCGAGTTCAACTGGTCCACACCGTGGCTGACGCCTTCTAGACCATTGGAACGCGTGTCTTCGAGCGCGGTCAGGTTCTCGTTCAGTTCGTGCATCTCTCGGTCCAGCAGAGTATAGTCCAGACACCGCTTCTTCCTGTCAAGTTCCTGGTACTTTTTCAGCTCTTTCTTCTCCTCCTCCAGCTCATTGAGTCGCGCCTCAATGAAACCGAGGTACTCTTGAATTTTCTCACGCTTGGTGTGGGTCTCGCTCATCACCTTGAGCGACTCTTCTCGTCGCTGCTCGTACACCTGGGTACCAGCGACTTCTTTGAGCAGCGCTAGTCTTTCCGTGTCTTTCGCGTTTGTGAGCATCGTCACTCGTCCCTGGGGGACGATGTAGTACGGATTTGCCCTGGAGAAACCAGCGGATTCAAGCAAGTTCATGACATCGCTCTTACTGGCGCTTTTTCGGTCGAGAGAGTACTCGTCCTTTTTCAGACCAATTGTTCGTCGAATCACCACTTCGCTGCTTGAACTGGGGATTCGCTTGTCGCTGTTGTCAAAGACGATTTCCACGTAGGCACTCATCACGGCGCTTCCTGAACCTTCGTGCAGGAGCTGCTGTCGCTCCTCTCGATTGAGATGCGTGTAGGCATCGCTCAGCACAAACCGAATGGCGGCAAAGAAGTTACTCTTGCCCGATCCATTTCGACCGACTTGTTAGCTCATTCGCAAAAGAATGCAATATTCAACTCTTCTCAGAGCCATACTCACCCACGACATTGTGCTTCGGACTAAACGGGTCTGTGATTGTCTGGTTCTTGTAGGATTTGAATCCTTGTATAATGATCTAGTTAGCTCCATTGCATCGTGTAGTCTCACCTGCTTTATATGCATCGCACTATAGTGAAGAGAGTCGCGTTGTCGCGTTTTGGCGCGTGGCAACGCGTCGTCGAGCGCGCGTTTCGCTAGAGTAGGCCGAGAAACAGCATTGATTACAGGTTAAACAGGTCACCAGGCAGTGTACATCGTCTGTAATGACCACGCACAGTTTGGCGTACACTCTCGCAGAGACAGACCCTGCGGAATTAAAGACGCTGCAACTTCTCTGAGAAAAAGACGTAACGCTGTTATGACTGGCAAGTGGCATCAGAAACTGCTGCAGAACGTCAAGTCGCTTTCAAGTGACCATCACTCGTGAACATCTCAACGCCGTTGTCTAGATAAACGTCTGGAAGTTTAAAAGATGTGGGCCCTTAGGTCTCGACATGTCACAGATCACACTCTTCACATGCTTCATTATAAGAATTCTTGTGTTTAGGTTGGGATCCATGATTCCACATAGATCCTCGGCTTAAATTGTCTACGAAGGGTGCAGATATACCCAGCTCTTCCTGTGAGAGAGAGCTAGTTTTTAGCGCAATTTACATCTATTTCAAGGTGTAATCGGAAGGTAATGAGATCTCCAAGTTGAGATCCAAATCACGGTCGTGCATACAGTGTATCCGAGTCAAAATCTCTTAGAACTCTGTCGTTTTTTTGACACGGCTCACTTTTTCCGGAGCGCGTTCATTTCGCGTCTTGGAGCGAGGTTGCCCACCGCGTTTCATGTACTTAAAGATATCCTAGAGGTCTCTGGAAGCAAAGTTAATTGCGAAAACAATATGATTTGGAGCTTGTATTGCTTCAATGATCCTGTTATCGGTCCCAATAAGCTGAATGCTATCGAACCCCAATAAATTTAGCGCCATCAGTCTCTCATACCGTGTGTTATTCGTTCGTCTAAGGATCGAGGTACGCTGTCTGTTCAGTCAGAGTGCATTATTTCGCTGCACTCAGCAGATTTGGCACTGTTATGTCTAAGACCATCAGACAGATCATCCTCTCCCCGCCACCTTGCAATGGACCGCCAGCCTAGCTCAATAAAGTAGTGTTGAGCGCGCTTACGCCATCGCAGATAACAATGATAACGGCGCGATTTCGGCGTTCTCGGACCGAGCGATACTCGGAATTCTCTATAGTCGTCAGCTCACAGAATAACAATGCTCATCACACTTCATATAACACGCTATTGTTTAGCCTTCAACTTCCAGCCTGGCGCAGCTGATGCCCGATGATCTTCCAGCCGTACCACTATAGAGGTACGGAAAATAACCCCTCTCACGGAACAATCCGGAAAATACCGTAGCAGGGTCGGTTATGCCCGGGACAAGAACTAGGCGCGCAACCAGTGGAGTAATTTGCTAGAGAGTTTAGTAGTGAAGGCAGTAATTACCACATATAAGCAAACTCACAGCACTGTACGCAGATTCCCTGATCGGGCCCAACAGCTCCGTGACCGAGGCCAATGGGACCCCTGGTAATTACGAGGGGGCGGCTATGCATGCAGGTATGCGATGGCGCCAACGCTCACCGATTTCCGCCATACAAGCCTTGCCATCTAGTACTACACAGATGCCCATTTGGTATCTATCATTGTATACCAGGTAACTATAGGACCGACGCGCATAGATTTACCGTGCGAGGCGCCAATTCAATAGAGTGTACTAAGGTGTTGAGTGCTGACTGGCACTGGCTAGCGTTGGGTTGGTGGGGTCCCAAAGTCCCAACGCCGACGTTGCCGGGGCAACCAGTCTGACTCCTTTTTTCAGACACTTAAATTCAGCGCTTCCACTGATCTGTCCACAAGTCAATTGAGGAATTTGGTTAGCTGTTGTTTCAATTGCCTTCTCACGAATAGTCTAATACCTTAGCGGCTAATTCAAAACACACAACTTCACAATGTCCGCAAAATCAATTCACGAGGCTGACGGCAAGGCCCTGCTGTCCTACTGGCTGCCCAAGTCCCCTGTCTACAGCGCTACCGAGCCAAAGACCTCTTTCCAGAGCACTACGCCCAAGCTGGCTTCCCTGGTGTTCGAGGACAACGCTTCCGTCGAGGCTATCTTCGCCGCCGCCGAGCAGACCTACCCCTGGTTGTTGACCCCTGGATCCAAGTTTGTCGCTAAGCCAGATCAATTGATCAAGCGACGAGGTAAGAGCGGTCTCCTCGCTCTGAACAAGACCTGGGCCGAGGCCAAGGCCTGGATCGCTGAGCGAGCCGCTAAGACCGTCCCTGTCGAGCACGTTGAGGGTGTCCTACGAACCTTCCTCGTCGAGCCATTCGTCCCACACGAGCAGCAGCACGAGTACTACATCAACATCCACTCCGTGCGAGAAGGTGACTGGATCCTGTTCTACCACGAGGGTGGTGTCGACGTCGGTGACGTCGATGCTAAGGCTTCCAAGATCCTGATTCCAGTCGACATCCAGAACGAATACCCATCCAACGAGACCCTCGTCAAGGAGCTTTTCTCCCAGTGCCCAGCCGAACAGCACCAGACTCTAGTTGACTTCGTTAACCGACTTTACGCTGTCTACGTCGACCTCCAGTTCACATACCTCGAGATCAACCCATTGGTCGTCATCCCAACCCCCAACGGTGTCGAAGTCCACTACCTGGATCTGGCCGGTAAGCTTGACCAGACTGCTGAGTTCGAGTGTGGTCCAAAATGGGCCGTCGCTCGATCTCCAGCCAGCCTCGGACAGGTTGTCGTTGCTGGAACCAGTAAGATCTCCGTCGACGCTGGCCCACCAATGGTCTTCCCAGCTCCTTTCGGACGAGAACTGTCTGCTGAAGAGGCTTACATCGCTGAGCTTGACTCCAAGACCGGTGCTTCCCTCAAACTGACTGTCCTTAACCCTAAGGGACGAATCTGGACTTTGGTGGCCGGTGGTGGTGCCTCTGTGGTCTACGCCGACGCCATTGCCTCCGCTGGCTTTGCCGACGAGCTCGCCAACTACGGTGAGTACTCTGGTGCTCCAAACGAGGTCCAGACTTATGAGTATGCCAAGACTGTCCTGGACCTGATGACTCGAGGCGCCCCAGTGCCAGAGGGCAAGGTTCTATTTATTGGTGGTGGTATCGCCAACTTCACCCAGGTCGGATCCACCTTCAAGGGTATCATCCGGGCTTTCCGAGACTACAAGACTGCCCTGCACAACCACAAGGTCAAGTTCTACATCCGACGAGGTGGTCCAAACTGGCAGGAGGGTCTGCGACTCATCAAGAACGCTGGTGAGGAGCTCGACCTGCCAATGGAGATCTTTGGTCCAGATATGCACGTCTCTGGTATCGTGCCACTGGCTCTGCTCGGTAAGCGACCAAAGGGCGTCCAGCAGTTTGGCGCTCCTTCTAACACTACTCCCTCTACTCCTTTTTAGAGTCCCCAGCGAGCGAGAATCCTATTCTAGAGAAGGTCTGGTGTGGATAAGTTAAATAAGGTGGTAATGTACAAAGTCTTAATTGTGCGAGCGTAGTAGGCGAGCAAACAGCCTTTGGAAAAGTTTCTCAGAGGATGGTAGAACTATGCGTGAGGAGGATAAGACCATACAGCCTGATGCCCCTGAGCAGATTGTTCGTTTCGTGTATTTTCGCGTTTCATGTATACCAAGTCCAGTTTCCACAGCCGTTAAATAATTTCTTAGCGTGTAAAATTATTATTGTTCACTGTGCGCCTTTCCCGCCTGTGTGAATTGTGTTCCCGCCATCATTTTCTGTCTGATGGGAAGAACGACGCGACGCGATCACAACCACGAAATAACCATGCCCAAATCAGAGAGCTCTGACTTTGACGATGAAGTCGAAGATGTGGAAATGGACGAGGCGTACAGCGAGGAAGAGCCAGAAGAACCTCCTCGACGACGGAGCGCCCGCCAGGCGACTCTCCATGAGACAATGCCCAAGATAAAACTCAAGCTGGCGCCGCCTACGCCGCCCAAGAGGAAGGCACCGAAAGCCAAAGCCCCTAAAGCAAAGAAGCCAGCGCTCGAGCCCGAGGACCTGCCCTGGGTAGCCGACGAGGACCTCACCAACGAGCAGCCGGAGCTGGACTTGGAAGCCGATGTCAAAGACCATCCCAGCGTGGCTTTCCTGATCATGTTCATGGCTAGGTTCTACCAGCTGTTTGAGGGCGTTGGTGATATTGGACCGGGCGAAATTGAGCAGGGAATCATGGAGGAGGTAATTTCTGGCCCTGTCGAGGCCATGATGTGTCGGCTGCTCAGTCTGGTGCTGAACCGAAAGAAGCTGGTAGAGACGGGAAAGTATGCTCGAGCACTAGAAGAGATATCACAGCAATTGCCCACGCTTGGAATTAGTCCCAATTGGCCCATCAATGGCATCAGGTTCAGGCACAAGGACGCTATCAACGAGCTGGGCTGGGAGGACCGACTAGAGTTTCTGAGAATGCTGGCCGTGTGGGCTCTGAATACGTCCGAGGCGGTCAGAAATATCGTTACTGACGTGCGTCTCCATCCAAAGAGCAACGGAAAAGGTCCGCTCGATGCATATTTCAAGCAGGAGCACGACGAAGAGTTTGATCCGGCAGAGTTTGTGGGCCAGGAGGTCGAGCCGATTGGCATGGACGGCAGGAGGGTGAAGTACTTTCTCATTCAGCCGGCGAAAGGGTTCGGGTTCAGGCTTTGCACGACAACGAACGTGCTACTGAGGAACGTCCGGTGGGAGTGCGTGGCGAGCACAGTCGAGGAGATGGCGATGCTGGTCACCCCAAGGGCGAAAGAAGCCAAGAAAGAGGTGGAGGAGTCCAAACCAGAAGATAGAGCGGACGGCGAAGTCAAGCCAGAAGAAGCAGAAGAAGAGACTAACGGCAGAGTCAAGGAAGGCGAGAAGACAGAGGCCAAACCGGAGGAGAGCTCGACAGATGAGACAGCCAGCAAGGGAAAAGAAGAAGAGTACAATCTCGCAGAAGACGAGTCACCGGACGCGGTGAAGCTCAGATACCACATCTCCACTCTCATCACATCAATCACCGAGACAGAAGAGAGGCGCCGAAAGGAACTGGTTCGACTGGAGAGACAAGAAAAGCTCAGGAAAGCAGCAGACGAGCAGCGACAGCGGGCACTGAACGGCGAGGGATTGTACGCTGGCAGGACAAGAAGAGCTCGAAAAGTCAATTACAACATGGACGAAATGTTTGGCGAGGAGGACGAAAAGGATGAATACGTTCTGGACGAAGAGGAAGAGGGTGGCCGAGCAGGCACCCGACGGTCAGCTCGTCTAAGAGGCGCAGAGGCACCTATTAAGATGCGAGTGGACCCTGAAATCAAGGAGCCCGAACCCAGCAAGATTGTCGTGCTCAAGTATAAGAAGGAAGAGGAAGAGGCGCCCAGGCCAGTGCCAGAAAACGGAAGACCAAAGTTTCCAGGTCTGTTCCAGCACTCGCCAGGACCGCCAGCACCTGCCTCTGGAAGCATTAATCATATTCTCAATACACCGCCACCTACGACGACGGCACAGGCTACAGCAAGCCCGGCAAGGCAGTATCCTGGGTTGCCTCCAATGGGCTATCCAGGCCAGCCCATACCAGGCCAGCCACTGCCATACGGTTACCAGGCTCCTTACCAAGCCGTTAGTCCGCAACACCAGGCAGCGCATCCTGCACCATATGGTTCGCCGTATGGACAACCAATAAGTCCATCGCATATTCGCCAGTACCAGGCTATAGGACCGTCTGGTCAGCCCCTGCCGCCACCGGGAATGGCACCGGCGCCGTATCCGTATCATCCACAGGCTGTCCATTCTCAGCCAGGCCTACAGCAGCCGCAGCCAGTGAGGCCGCCTCTGCCAATTTCGGGTCTGCACCAGCATCATCCTGGCCATCAGCAGACTCACCCACCGGCCCAAGCGCATCCCCAGCACCCACAAAGTCAAGGGTTGCCGGGAATGCCTCAGCTCCCACCACCTGGACACCATCAGCACCCTCAACACCAGCCAGGTCTCCCTCCACCACAGCCAGGACACCCTGGCCTACCGCCGCCAGGCCCAGGGTACTACAAGCCGACCCAGTGATGAAATAGCTGTATGGACAAAATGATTTATTACATATCTAGACGACTAATAAAATGCGGTCTCTCGACTGCGAACGATGCTAATGGGCCCAGGACTTTGGTATTCAGAATTCCTGCTTCTGATGCAATGCTGTGGATAGAGTGGTGAGATGATAAGTGGCTGCGCTCTGGCGCTAGAATCCCCCCATAAACCTCGTGAGTACTCTCAACTTTGGCCTGTTTCTCTGATCAAACTCTACCACGTCCTCAGGTTCCTCACAGAACATATCGTGAGATTCTGCGCGTAGGTCACCAGGGCCCGCGCTGCCACCCTTGTCGCTGGGAGTTTGTGGGGTGCATATTCCTTGGCGAGTGGTGTAATGACTTGTGTGAGAGGGACCAGAACTGACTGCGTGATTTGACGAGTGCGACGACAGCCGGCGATATGAATGTTGGTGATACAATGATGAAGAACGTGGACTATGAGATGAGGGGCTGTTAGACTCTGACTGAGGCGAGGGACTTGCTTCCGCTGAACTCGGGCTGCGCCGGGTTCTTTCGCGCTCAAAAAATTGCTGGTAGGGACACCGCGTCCAGCGGTCAGTGTCCGTGTCTTTCATTATAGATGATGACAAAGAGTTGAGGCCAGGCAAAATTTGTAGCAAAATTTGATAGAGCGTTGAACCCTAACCCTGTCATATTTGTCTCTGTCAGCGACAGCTTGACGGTTTGTCTTACAATTTCGGTGGCGTGGTGAGTAAATAACAGTACATTATGGTGACGTTCGGTTGTGAGGAGATTTTGCCAGTGTATATCTTGAGCAATGGATAAGTTATAGGATCAATGCGCGCTTGAAGTCGGGTTGCCGCCTTGACTGTAATAGGAGAATATGCTCGTGATGCACTTGAATGTGATTATATTTGTCATGAACTCGCTGAAGCATGGGCTAGAGCATCGTTTGTTAACATATACCGGCGGTCATTTCTATTGCCAATATCTCTGTTACCTGTGGCGCGCTACAAGTTGCCTAAACTACGGCCCTTCGAGGAAACTTCGCACGCCATCAGTATGTGGCGTGAACAAACGACAAGCGCTGACATAAGCCAGTGTTCGTCTAATAGCCCTTCGACCTATTTTTAGATCCTGGTAGATCTGGCCATGCAGGTACTCCTCCCAATGTGGCATCCCTATTGAATAGATCATCGCGCATCAGAGCCATCCCATCCTAATCCACTGGCGTTCATATAACCAGTATCTCATCACATACAACTTCATCATGGAAAGCGAGATTTTCGCGAGACAAGATGCGATGTCGTTGAGCTCTGAATGTTGATGTTCATGCCACCTTGCGAACGCCGTGCCCAATCTGGTGCCGCCGGATGAGTAGCGTCGTAATACTAACGTAAATCGCTCACTGCCGTTTCACGGTTGCAGGCCACAATGGGACCCAAGCCTATCGGGTATAGGATCGGCTCTTCCGAGGACTCATCGGCAGTATGCTGTACACTGGAGTGAACGTTGAATCACGGTAGAGCTCTGTATCGCCTTCGCATTGGAATCGCGTCAACTGGTACTCTCCAAGGCCTCAGCGCAGTGCCGTCCAGGCTTTCTGTCAGACCTTGGCAGTGAGTTTGTCGCTTTGGAGATGAGTACTACCGGACTGACGAGAGGCAGCGATCCTCCAGGTAGCATACTTCGATGCGTTACCTCCCCATAGCCGTGAAAAATGACTCGGACTGGGCTGAAACGGCTAACCAGAGCATTCTGCCTCAGAACACGAGGGTTAAATTTCAACGCCAACGATATCTAGGGTCACAGGCAAACCCAGTTCTGTTGGCTGCTGTGAAAAAAAGCTCACAAGAGAGCCGAAGGCAGTCCCGATAAAAGCACGGCAGTGCCCGTTTGCCCACTCATCGCCGCGTGCCCACAAGCCGTGTACCGGTATGTTTCTACAGTTGCATGATCAGGCACATCGCTTCCGACTGGGCATACGAGTGTCTCATCCACGCCGTGTACCCACTTGCCGCGCACTTGCGAGATCGATGATACACCAAGGTGCTGGGCAGTTTCTGGATATAAATTGAACTGTGTCTGACGTTTCTTCCCGGTATCATCATGAAGTTCTCTCTCTCCCTCCTCGCCGGAATTGCCTGTGCCGCCAATCTGCAAGACGCACTCATAACCACCAAGCTTATTCAAACCGACTCTCAGCTAATCGTCCGCGCTGTTGGGGGGATTCAAGGCCAGCGAAAGTGCTAGCTCCGCCAATGCAGTCGAGCAGGCGTTCGTCTCATTTGACAACGACTTCAGCCCTCTCTACGAAAACCTGAGCACTGAGCTTACAGCACTCAGTGAGGCCGACTCTAAGACCTTTGTGGACACATTCAGAGGCTACGTTGACGGGCTCGTCAATGTCTTGAACTTGATGACTGCCGAGTGGAAGCCTATTCAGAAAGCCAATTCCCAGATCAATCTGGTTCAGTACTCTGTCAACTACATGGTGTCTCTCGCAAACTTCAAGGGTACTATGGGCGAGGTGCTCACCGCGGATCAACTCGCAATCTTTGTGAAAGACTTTGCACCTGTACTGGACGCCGCTACTGCTATGGTGGACGTTGCCACGCAGCTCTGAGCGCACTGAAAAGAGCGCAGGCTTCTCCCCATATAATTTCGTCTACTAATAAGCATCTCGATAGACACCTCTGCGGGTTAGGGTTCACTTTTTGATTTAGAGTACTGTTAATTGACTATGCAGCTAGCGTGACTTCCATGATTAGGTTCCAAATGCGGATCGAAATGCATTGATGCGGTTATTAATTTGTGGATGGTGACATTGTCTTTGCGAGATCCAGTCAAACTTGCTTACATCTCAGCAACAAGCTGCTGGGCTCTCAGCTGGTTTGATGGCAAGCTGAAAAAAAGCTTCCTGGAGCACCGCCCGCCTAAGGGCACCTGAATGGCACCACACGTAAGGCACTCAATGTCGCCGCCAGTCTCATGCCCACAGTCCCGGTACCAGGCCATTTTCAAGTTGAAAACAGTGGAGAAAAGGTAATTTATATAGCCTGGGATTAGCACCGAACTAGCCTGTTTCGGTAGCCAACTTAAACTTTCTGCGCTTGTTGAGCATCATGCAACTCACAAAGAGCCTGTCACAATGTTTAGGAAAGGATTGATAGGTAATCTAGAGACCTCGTCCTTGTCTGCGGCTTAAACGGGTATGATACACTGCGGATCGCGATACGCCGCGGGGTAGTGAAATTTGAAAATCATATGCTTTTAAGTTCTTACGGCAGGTTCATGCAGACCTCGCGGCCACTCTAGTATCTACATTGTACACACCGGAAATTATTGATGAGACTAGCACTCGCGTGAATGTTAGTCGATGATCCTGGAACCCAGCTGCCTGTTCAACCGTCGCTTAGCATCGGTCTCTAAGTTGTCTCGGGTGTATAAATAGGATCGGTGGTGTCTCAGCAAATGTGTAATGATTTCCTTGAACTCGGCAGGCTGGATGCCCAGGGCCTCAAAGTTGAGAGCAGATGGGTCAATCTTCTGATCAATGAACATTCGCTCAATCTCGTCTGGCGTGGTCACCTGCCAGTACAGAGCCTTGGTGAGGATGTTGGCGACCTTCTGGTACAGACCCTTTGGCACGTTAACCTTTCGAATGTCCTTGAAGGTAGCATCCTGGATGACGTCAACGATCTCGTTATAAGAGTACTGGGATGGCCCGTAAAGCTCGTAGGTCTTGCCGGCAGTAGAGTCGTCGAAGCCAATTTTCTCCAGAGCCAGGGCGACGTCCTGGACGTGCACTGGTCGCAGGAGCTCCTTGCCCTCGTTGCAGATAGGCAGGAACATGGCCGAGGCGAGTCGGTTAACGAATCGGTCTCGATTTCCGTACATTGGGCCTGGTCGGACGATGGTGACGTCAGGGATGATGTCCTTGACGACTTGCTCACCGAGGGCCTTAGTGCGGTAGAATTCCGAGGTCGAGTTGACGTCGACGCTGTGGGAGGAAACGTGAACGAATCGAGCAACGTTGTGCTTAGCAACGGCCTCAGCGATCCGCTTAGCTCCCTCAACGTGGGTGTCGTGGTAGCTGAAGTTCTTGGTTTCGTAGTCTCGGCCGATGAGGTTGTAGACGATATCGGAGTGCTTGACGGAATCCTCGATGGACTGAATGTTTCGGAAGTCAAACTCCATGAAGTTGACCACACCGAGATCACCAGTCACTCGCAGGTGTCGCTGCCTCATGTGCTCTCGGAAGGGGACCACAGTGATGGTACCGTGACGAGCGAGCTTAGCGACAAGCTGGTTACCGAGCAAACCGCTAGCGCCGAACACGGTGGCAGTATAGCCAGTTCGAGAGGATCGTCCACCGGGGCCACTGGAGATAATGGTCTTGCCAGACTGGGTGATGTTGATGTCCGACACCAGATTGTTGAAATTTTGAATTCCTCTTTTGAGGGTTGGGGCTGAATTAGACGCAAGCTCTAACATTGACGCTAGGGATTAGTACTCACCCGCCTGAGCTCCAGGCCTCGTGAAGCGAAGCATGTTGTTAGAGGAGTCAGAAAAAAATGCCTAATGGTGATTGGGTGTAGAAAACTCCCAATGGTCACCCACCAGCTTGTTTGTTCAAGTATGTTTAGCGGTGGGGACCTGAAATTTGGATCTTTACATAGCGATGGGGGACAAAATCAGAGAGAAGAGTTCCAAGAAGGACAAGAGTTCTAAGCGGGAGAAGAAGGAGAAAGATTTGAAGAATGTGGAGGTGAAGGAGAAAAAGAGAAAGTTGGACAAGAAGCGGAAAGATGAGGTGAAGGATAGGACGGATAAAGAGAGCAAGAAGGAACAGAAGAGTAAGGATAAGAGTAGGAAGGACAAATCTGAGAAGAAGGACAAGTCTGAAAAGATGGACAAATCTGAAAAGAAGGACAAATCTGAAAAGGACAAGAAAGAGAAATCAAGCAAATCAAGCAAATCAGAAAAAGTTTCAAGTGAGCGTGAGAAGGCTGAAAAGACTAAAGAAATATCAGTTTCTGGGCTGGACACCTCGCAACAGTCAAAGTTCCTCCGATTGATGGGTGCTGGCAAAGCTAAAGTAAAGGTCACCAATGCCAACTCATCAGATCAACGGTCATACGAGCTGGAAAGACAATTCGACCAGGGAGTTTCACACAAACAAAACAAACGAATGGGATTAGGCGCATAACTAGAGGATTCGGAGCAACTGCAGAACCTCAAAGATTCCACCGCCAATAACCAGGAAGGCTAGAATAGCTTGTTAGTGTTGAAAAATGCGTGATACCTACCTAGCCAGGTTCGCGAGATGGGGAGACTGCCTTTTTCCTTCTTGTCAAATTCGGAGGACGATTTGCCTTTTTTGGCTTCTTCTTTTTTGGCAAACTTTGCGTTGGCCTTTCGCTGCTGGGGCGTCTGTGGTGCCATGGTGGATGGTGAAGTGGTGTGCTGGCGCGCGCGAGGTGATGAGAGGGACCATCACTTTCATAAGCGTGACCCCTGGCGAAATTAGTTACGTCGTGAGGAGGTGTGGACGGGTAGTATGATTAAGGGAAATAGTGGAGATGTATTGAACTAGATGTGAGTAGATACAGGAGAGTGAAAGTGCGCTTGAGTTGAGCTAGTACGTGTAGTATAATCTAGTACAGTTGTAGGAGGTAGATGACAAAAGGTTTTATAAATAGAACCGTTTATCTGCACCAGGGCACCGGAAAGCGGCAACCTGGTGCAGTAGGATTCCATCGTTCGAAAGTCCTCAGGCGTGAGATGCGGTAACCGTTAATATCCGAGTTGGATTAGCATTTGAGTTGGGAGCGGATGCACTCAGCAATTTTGTCGTAGTACGTGCCCTGAAATACAGGACCAGGTATTAGAGATGTCCGCACTGGTAAACGCGAGTGGAATGGGTGTGGAATAAATCTAGCAGTCCTCGTCCAATGACTGAGGAAACGGGTATTCGTGGTAATGGCAGTTCCACCGGTTCTGGCGAGAGGTATCAGCGCAATAAATCACCGTTTCCGGCCGGCGTCCGCTGTCAACGCAACCACCGGCCCACACTTCCTAATCCACAACAATATACCTATTCCTCCGTACCAAGAACTACGCCAAGAGGCGTTTCAAGAAACTAACGGTATTTGCCAAGCATTCCGTATATCATAGGGGCCTGTTGATATACTCACCGTCGCTCACTTCAACAGGGCAACGTGATGCCATGGTGATCAGAGAATCAGATGCCAGGGCGAGATACTGGGCATTTCAGATGTAGATCAATTTCGCCAGCAGCGGCTCCAGCCTTAAGTTCGAAGCCATTGTCAGGCAGAGCCAGCGCCAGGTCGAAGCATTGCCAGTCCGAAGCATTGCCAGACTAAAGCCTTTGTGAGTCCTAAGCCACTCATATGTAGCATGAGCACTGCCCACCATCGGGCCTCCTTAACAGATCCCTTCATCGGATTGACAGATTTACGTTGCATGTATGATCAGCCTCGATCGCCTAAACACCGTGAACTTCTCACCGCGCATCACGACTCGTCATAAACTTAACCGCGGCAGGCACGTCACATTACGATGCGTTGCCCCAGAGTTCAGCCGTTTCCTATCCAACTATTATGTTATGTTGGCGCGCGTAATCACCCGATTCATCCGCCCCTGCCTGTCGCTGCGCAGTGACGCGTGTCCACGTGCGCGCGTTCAGCGCGCACACAGGACACACATTAGGCGACAGCAACAGGCACTCCTAGCGCTCAGAGAGAACTGAACAAGACACAGCGCAAACCCGGGGCCGGCGATAAGCTTTCTATCACGTGTAACACAGCCTTCACTATATGGCTAGTGCAAGCGCGTTCTGAACCAAAACGGAATGCAACTGAGTCAAAGCATCCAAAAAAGTCTATCAGGAACGCAAATGGAAGCTTCAGCCCTCTTTTCGGTAAGACATGCGTGCGAATCGCCCATGAGTTCCCTGGTAACCAATAACGGTTATTTAACCACACTAATTCTCTCAGTAGTCTGTACAGCCACTATCGTAGGCACCACCACTGTGCGCACCACCGCCACCACCAGGCATCCCGGCGCCTAGTGCCTGTAGCCCACAGTGGCCCTCTCTGCATATCGGTGAGCGACGGTATTCCACTCTTCTTCCAACCCACGTTAACTGTTACTACCAGTGACACAGTCTAACATTGTTCTACTCACTCTGGCAAGTCTTACTCAGACGCCTAAAAGTGTTAGGTGTTGCAGAACTAGCGCGCTAACCAGCTCAGGCTGGGCCATCTTACCCGATCTAATCATAACAAACTAAAATGAGCGTGCTAGTAAGATTAGCGGATAGGCGAAACAAACTGTAATAGCAACAAGCTTAAAAACATTAGCTATGCAGGTTGAAGGCTAATTGTGCGTACTACTAACTATTTTGTTAAATTACCCTACCGCACATGCTACGCTTTTCTTTTTCCACATTTTTTCTCATGCATAGGCGAGCCCCTTTCCGGATACAGTGCAAGGCCCACACAGCGCTCCTATTTAGCTCCTGTTTCCCTCTTACCCACCACACATTTAACTTAGTCACTCATTTACCATGCTTTCCAGTCTAGTTTTATCTGGTCTGGCGACCATCGTGTCCGCGCAAGGTTACCAGGGCGGCAACTTTTACGGCGGTTCTGTGAACCAGGTTGTCTATGAGAACGTCGGTACCTCTGGGTCTTACAACGCCGTTTCCGCCTACAACTCTGACGGCTCCTCCTGTTCTCAGACCCCAGTGTCCTACTCTGGTTCCCTGGCTCCATTGAACGAGGACCTCTCCATCCACTTCCGTGGCCCTATTTCCCTCAAGCAGGTCGCCGTGTACTACCCAGGTACCAAGCCAGCCAACTCCAAGCGAGACGTCCACAAGCACCACCAGCACAAGCGAGAGCCAGTCTTCGTGACTGATGTCGTCTACGTGACTTCCTACATTACCCTTGGTGGTGAAGAGCCAGTTACAACCTCTTCCGCTCCAGCCCCCCCACCATCCACGTCCACTCCACCACCACCACCGCCAGCTTCCACCTCCGCTGCCAGCTCTAGCTCCAGCGCCGCCGGCAGCAGTGGCTCAAGCAGCTCTGGCTCTGGCTCCAGTGGTTCCGGCGCGGGTTCTCCAGTCGCTAGCAGTTCCAACCCTGGCTCCTCTGCCCCCGCTGGTGCCCAGGGCTGGGTCCGAAGTGCCTACTACAATTCTGAACAGGCCACCTCCGACGGCCTCATCTTCATGAACAACAAGGGAGGCGCTGGCTCCGGTGTCTGGTCCGCCGGTCTGGGCAACTCCATCTCGTACGCTGGTTCGGACGGTATCTCCTGTGCCTCTTCTCCACAGACTCTTCAGGACAAGACCTTCTCGTCCAACGAGGAGTTTATGATCTTCTCCGACAGCCAGTGCGACAGCTCCTGTGGTGTCTACCGAACGGGCATCCCAGCCTACAAGGGTTTCAGCGGCGACTCCAAGGTGTTTTTGTTTGAGTTTGGCATGCCATTCGACACCTCTTCATCCTCGTCCACCTTCAACTTCGACATGCCTGCTATTTGGTTCCTCAACGCCCAGATCCCACGAAATGTCCAGTACGGACCAGCCTCTTGCTCGTGCTGGGCCAACCAGGGCGGCTGCGGTGAGTTTGACGCTTTCGAGGTCCTCACCTCTGGATACTCCTACATGACCAACCACCTGCATTCCTCGCAGGGAACTGGCTCTACTGACTACCTGGAGCGACCTACCAGTGGCACCATGAAGGCTGCTGTTATCTTCAACGAGGGCAAGATCACCATCACCACTCTGCCAGACAACACCGACTTTGGCACTTTCTACCAGACCGATAGCGTCGAGACCTGGATCGAGAACACTCTCACCAGCATCGCCAACGTCGTTCTGTAAGCGCCAACTGGCGAGTTTCCCTATATTCTCATGTCCTGGACAGTACCCGAATACCTTCCCTAATGTCCGTGGTCAACCCTGCCTGCCACGGACCCATTAACATTCATTCAAATAGTTTTGGTTTAATGCAATTTCGTCTCACCCGTGAGATTTGGTATAGATCCGGCGCGTAACTCTCTTCAGAAATTGGCTGAATGAGGCTGTGTTCCAAGTTTCCGTGATCTATTTTCATCTATGCAATATGGCCTGCAGTATGAGCCTGCAGTCCAGCCGATCTATACGCTTTCTCAAACATACATCTCATCTATAATTAGGTATCGATGTGGTAAACATGACATGCATAACAATAATAGGGTACCGCAGCTCGAATCACAGTCTCAGGATGCGCTAATTCTCTACTAGAAACACTCTAGTAGACCTCAAACTAACGGCTAAGCTATTGACTGATACGTCGCAAGCGCCAATTGAAACCGAAACGATGAATCACGATAGTCCATAAACATACATGCATCACAGCTCCAGACCCACCCCACCCGGTCTTACTTTCAACCTCATGGTCACGGTATAAGCTTAAAGTGACTAGATTTGATGGCTCTTCACGTACTCAGCTAGAACCATCGAATCTCAGCCAAAGAGTCTAATCACATGTGCTTATATAGGCCCATAGTATAAATTACTTCAATTGCAGTACACTAAAATCTAACTTTCACACGTTCCCATCATGGCCATTGAATGCCGCCCAAGCCAGCCGGTCACCCACCTTACCACTCTCTCCTCTTGGGACTTCACGCGTCACAATTTCTCAACAGATCTCAACGTACTTGTAGCTAGATCTCTGACTCTGGTTAGGGCCACGCTCTCTATACTCATAATTGACAATGTCCATGCCTGTGGCCGACCAGCTCGCGCAGCTGAACGAGGCCAAGCGCATGGCTGACAATGATCCGTCATTGTACCCGCAAGTTGTTCAGGGCATTCTGGGGATGGCTCACAAGCCTGAGGTGGAGCTAAGGATATGGTGTGCACAGTTTTTGGCTGATGCCTTCACTCTGGCGGCAGAGTTAATGGAGCTACAAGTAAAGAAAGCGCTAGCGGCACACTGTTTGAAGACCTTGGATCAGTTACTACGCGACGACAACTTTATAGTGCATAAATTCGCCGTCACGTGTGTGGCCAGTCTCTATCCGCTAGCGTTTGCCTACGTTTGCGACAATCCCGGCGCTGATGAAGTCTGGCGGCAATTGGTGGATGTGAAGCGTCAGTGTCTTTCTCTGTGGTCCTCATCCAGGCATTTCGGTGTGCAAGCTGCTTGCATCAAATTTGCTCAGCAGGTAGTCTTTACGCAGTCCTATGGATCCCGTGACCCTCGTTTGGCTGATTCTTCAGAAATCTCCTTATCGTCGGCACCGCCCGGTCATCCGCTCATTGAGCCCACCCTTGAAGCCGAAGCGTTTGGTTTACTCGATAGAATGCTGCATGTTTTTTCCAGCCAGCAAGTGTCCTCGCTGGATATCACATGTACCGTTAACGCCCTGTTTGGCATCATCAAATCTCGTCCGCCGTTTGGCCAAAAGGTTCTCAAGGTCATTGTCAACTTTGACTCGAGCTCGAAACGTGTCCAGACGGAAGGCGAATTGGAATACAGATTCATCGACAAGGCAATCAAAATCCTGCTACACAACATCCTCAAGCATGGCATCGCCGCCAAGTACCACCCCATGATTCAAAAGTATCTCGCCACCATGTCGCAAGGGCGGGCTTCAGAAAAGCTCAAGAAACGGCTGGCAGAACACCAGCAAGACGAGGCGTCTAAGCGTCAGAAAGTTGAAAATGTCATGCCCGTCAACAACGCGACATCCATGCCTGCTGGTCCCAGCTCCTACACAGCATTGTACAGTCTCATTGCGCCAACAGACCCCCTCATGTCGTTCGACGCAAAGGAGCTGCCTTCAGAAATGGCAGTCAACATTGCATTGGCAGGAATCGCCGCAGTCAACGAACAACTCCTGCTCAGCTCCATCAACATTGTGCAACAGCGATACCAAAGCCTACTAGACCAGGCACCCGCGCCGGCAAGCATTCCTATCGACAGCTATAACAATGATGATGAAAGCGACTATGACCCTGCTGAGCCCAAGGAGGAGGTCAAAGAAGAAAGTGAAGAAGAAAACCTCCAGCCAGCATCCTCGTTCTCTCTACCCGCGCCTGTGAAACTGGACGAGTCCACAAAGACAAAGGAAATGAGAAATGTTATCGACAGATTGATATCCTATGCTAGCGTCTCGTCGGGCATTTCAGGCGCCGAGGCCAACACCGGTCTAAACCGTGTCGCCATCACAAAGTGGGCGCCTGAGACGTGGGCCTTACTGGCCAGCCGAATCGTGACCCGTGGTGTGTGCGACAGTGCTCTAGCGGACTCGATACGTGAGCATATTCTGCGCTACATTATGGGCAATTTCCGAGATCGCCTCGACATTGTCGTCACGTGGATGACAGAGGAGTGGTATAACGATAAAGTTATCGATACCAACAAGCCGCTAACAGAAACGACATACTATAAGTGGATAAGCCGGTTCTTAGATCAAATCATTCCACTCATGGGCCCTGAGGACTCCAAAGGCTTCATCAGACTGCTCTCGGACCTGCCTGAACTCGACAAGGGGCTGATTTTCAAGCTGCGAAGTCTGTGCATCGACCCCGACAGAGCGGCAGTGGGACTGAGAGCGCTGCGATTCCTCATTATGCTGCGTCCGCCCGCTAAGAACGATTGTCTGGACCTCGTTCAGAACTTGTACGAATCTGACGAGGGCTCAAGGACGCTAACGGGACCGATTCTGAAGTCCTATAGGCCTGATGTCTTGCCGGTAGAAGAGCCAAACCCTTAGGCGTAACCTCAAGCATCAACGCAGAATGTATTTATTCATAGTCATACAGAATCCTCCTTGGACTCTCATGTTGTCTGTGTAGGGTGGGCTGCTAGGGCCTGTCAATTCAGGGGCGTCGTATTTTTTGTATAGCCCAGCCATTTCAAGTAAAACATCGCCTGCGCCGCAACTGTTATCGGTTGCGCCTAGACGAGACATGATCCAGTCGCGACAAACTGTGTATCAATTAGCGCCAGAAAATGCCGCAATGGGTGTCTCGCTGTAAGTTGCTCTGTTGAACCTCTCGACACGGTTGTTATCACTACTGGCTTGACTTACCTGGTCCCAGGAGAGATGACCATGGCGCTTGTCCCGGAGAATGCAACTGAGACAACGACCATGCATCATCGCTGCCGGCACATCGCCCGGGGATCTCGTGGATGACTTGGTAATACTGAGTAATAGCGGGTGCCTCAGCCATACTCAGAGGCATAATATACGGTAGCCTCAACTCACTACACAATTCACAACCCATCTGTGTCATATCTCCCGCGTAACTTGTTTGATGACTGAAACATAATTTCCCCTGTCACAGGGCCCCTTACATCATGGCTTGACTTCACTGCCTCGGTGCTCTAAGCCCGCGCTCCTTGTTCACTCTATTTATCCACAGCGTGTGTTAGGCACCAACACTTTAGCGTGCCCCAATGAAAACCAGCCGGCTCGATATTTTTCACTAACCTAATATTAAAATAGCCACATGTGATCTGCACCTGTCACGTGTGGCCGGTATGAGAAATACAGCGTTCTTTGTAGCAGTAGAGGAATTGGCACGGAAATAGATACAGATAATAGAGCGTATAACCTTGACAAGTAAGATCTCGTAAACCCAGCCAAGAGCCTACTGCTACGATGCGTGTGGTGCTCCGCCGCTCAGAGAACGCGTGACGTAACGCCGCATGACGGCACTGATGTTCCCAGATCCGCAGCCGTCCAACGTTCCTTCTTGTCACACACCAGCCGGATAGAGATGAGAAAGCGGCCGACCCTCAAGCCCGTGGACGTGCGGTGCATAGAGCGACACAGCAGCGCGGTGCCAGGCAACCCGGGCCAGCTCACGCACGTTGTCGGAATGCGGGGGAATCTTTCACCATTCAAGCCTTTAGCACAGCTGTGGACAATACACACAGCGAACGACGAAATCACAAACATTATCAGAGAAGAGAGGCTAAAGAGACCGAGAACATTTACAGTCGCAAAGAAGCCAGCCTACCACGCATACATTGGATCCTTTGCCATCACCAGCAAGGTTTCCAAGGTCAACTAACGCCATAGTACGGGCCATACACCATAAATACCATAATGAGATAGTAATACGATACAAATACTGAATGCTATGTGTGGTTTGGGGTTTTGTACCCATGAAGCCAGTCCATCTCTACCGGCGAGTGATCTAATGGCGCCATTCGTGTGATCCCTAGCTGTGTGTCAATCAGACAACAACACCCTCTCTCTTGTATTCATCCAGCCAGGTCTTGACGTCCCCGCTAACACCCCCAAACAGGCCCCCACTGACGACGCCGTTCCCGCTCGTATTGCTCTTACTAAGCTTCCTCGCAACAATTACATCCCTCTGGGCATCAAGCCTCGCCCAGTACACCCACCAGTTCCTGTTCGTTCTGATGTATCGCTCGGCTCCCGCGCCCGGTGCTGTCGACACCACGGTGGGCCCTTTACGACTCACTGTCGTAGTGGCCGCTCGCAGCGCCGCCACGGCATTGTGCGCATGCATGAGGTCCATTCGCTCGACGACGATTTTCTGAGCCTGCGACGCGGGCATCTTGTCGAGCTCGTCCAGCGGCGGCAGGTCCGGAATGTTGGGCAGCGAAGTCTGCAGCGTATCGAATTCATTGTTAGTAACGAGGTAGTAGAACTTGCTGGTGGGTGCTGGCCGGTTCAGGTCCGCGTAGAACGGGTCAACCAGCGATGCCAGGCGTAAATGCAATGTTTGATAATGGGAAGGGTCCGCAAGTGCGGGGTGGTCGGCGGGGTACACCAGCGTAAACAAAAACGGGCGGTGACGATAAATGACAATGTTTTTTGTAGCGTATTCGCCATCCATGTTGAGCCAGACCTGCTGAAACGTCACTGTACCCTCTTCAGGCGTGTCCTCGAGGTCCTCAGCCAGCCCAATTAAGAACCGCGACTCGCTCATATCACTCGGCTCCTCGACATTGTCCAAATCAACTGTTTTCTTCGGAATCAAGCTCTTCATCTGGCCAACAAAGGTGTTCATTCCGTCCACTGTCGCCAGAGCAAACGTGTTTGTGGCCTGGGCCATGCTCGCCATGCTGGCGTTCATCGTCGTGGTTAGTGCTGAAAAGTCCGGTTTCCACTTGGCTATCGGGCCAGATGCCGCCGCACATTCGACTTCAGGTATTACGTTAGCGGTGGCGGTGGTGGGCTTGGAAATCGCCGCCAAACTAGGCGCCATTTCCAACTCCGGAACCAGCGTTAGGGACGAAGCTTTGTTGTTGAGCTTGGGCCTGCTCTTGACTGGCCTCAGTTTCGGCTTCTTCTTGAGATGATAAATAAAACCAGATTGTTGTGTAAACGCAGTGTCGTCCTGACACTCTGTACAATCTGATATCCATCGCACCAGATCCTTTAACGTATCCTTGTCCACATGCCGTCCCGTATATACACAGCCATTGTGTATTGGCTTATCGTCCTGCCTGGTCACAATCATATCCAAGGCACCATACTTGTCCACGATAGCTTGCGCTGCCTCAACAGTCTCCTTGTTCAAGTCGCCTCGAGAGACCATCCGTATATGATCAAACAAGTCAAGCGCTCCGTTTCCATGGACATTCACAGCCCACGAAGCACACCAAGAGGTCCACCAGTCATTGAGATTGGCAACTAAACCTTCCCGCGGCTCAGTCAATGGGCCATGATGTAGTTTCCAGCGCCTATAAGCCTGTGTGACCTGAGCGGTGAGCACTTCAGCGCTAGCGGCCTCTTTGCCCTCTACCGTGTGTGCCACGCTGAAAACCACCCACCAATTGGGCACATCCACTTGTGTAACGATTATCCGCGATTCATCAGTCTCCAGCGAGTTCACGGGCTCTCCATCAGCAAACCCTCTCGCGAACTCCACGATTCCCTGCGCAAGACCAATGTGACGCAGTAAAGTGTTCTCCTCCAGATCCTGAGGCCAGTGAAAGACGATCTGGTTCAAAAGTTGGTCGCCAGGGTCCAGGTCCGGGTTGTAGATACACAGATAGGATAGCATGCGCAGACAGAGACATCAACTCCCAGTAGACCCTCTCATCTGATAGCCAGACACACGGTCCCGCAAAGACCTCCAGTCACATTGCGGACATGGCCAAGTCTTTACAGTAGATTTGTTCTACTTATCGGTCTATATCGAGTCTAGAAAGGTAAAAAGACAAGAAACCAGAGTTTGTTTGAACCGGCATATGCTGGTCCCCCATTATTAAATTTGTAACGATGTAGCTTTCTTCACGTGACTTCTCCCAACAACTTTCATCTGCAAGCTTCAACGACACCTAGTCATAATCCCAAGATCCCATAGACAACATGGTCTTAGCAGATCTAGGGCGGAGAATCAACGCGGCGGTCAACGACCTGACCAAGTCGACTGTTGTCGACGAGAAGGCTCTCGACGCCATGCTCAAGGAGATTTGCACGGCGCTTCTGGAAAGTGACGTCAATGTCAAGCTTGTGGGACAGCTCAGAAACCGAATCAAAGCCAGCATAGACCTGAAGGACCAGAACCCCAATAGAAAGCGACTTGTTCAAAAGGCTGTGTTCGACGAGCTGACTGCTTTGGTTGACAGTGATAACGAGCCATACAAGCCCAAGAAGGGCAAATCTAACGTTGTCATGTTTGTCGGTTTGCAGGGTGCTGGTAAGACAACTTCGTGTACCAAGCTGGCTGTGTACTACCAGCGACGAGGATTCAAGGTTGGTTTAGTTTGTGCCGACACTTTCCGAGCTGGTGCCTTTGACCAGTTGAAGCAGAATGCCACCAAGGCAAAGATCCCTTATTATGGTAGCTATACTGAGCCCGATCCAGTCAAGGTTTCCCGAGATGGTGTGGACAAGTTCAGGAAGGAAAAGTTTGACCTGATTATCGTCGATACCTCTGGTCGACATCAGCAGGAGAAGGAGCTATTTTCTGAGATGGTTCAAATCGGCGAAGCCGTCAGGCCAGACCAGACAATCATGGTGTTGGATGCCAGTATTGGTCAGGCCGCCGAGTCGCAATCGCGGGCCTTCAAGGAGAGCGCTAACTTTGGTGCTATTATTCTGACGAAAATGGACGGCCACGCGAAGGGTGGTGGTGCCATTTCCGCTGTGGCCGCCACAAACACGCCAATCATTTTCATTGGTACCGGTGAGCACATTCAGGACATTGAGACGTTTTCTCCTAGGAATTTCGTCTCCAAGCTTTTGGGTATTGGCGATATCCAGGGGCTGATGGAGCACGTCCAAACTCTGAAGTTGGACCAGAAGGACACAATGAAGCACATCCAGCAAGGTATCTTCACGCTCAAGGACTTGCGAGACCAGATGAGTAACATCATGAAGATGGGCCCGCTGGGCAAGGTCGCCAGCATGATTCCCGGCATGAGCCAGATCGCAGAGCAGATGAACGAGGAGGATACCACTTCGCGGCTAAAGGGCATGATTTACATTATGGACTCCATGACGGAGAAGGAGCTTGACAGCGATGGATCTCCCTTCTCTGAGCAGCCTAGCAGAATTGTCCGAGTAGCCAAGGGTAGTGGTACTAGCGTGCGAGAGGTGGAGGAGGTGTTGTATCAGCAGAAGATGATGGCAGGCATGGCGAAGAAGATGGGTGGAAAGGGAGGAATGATGGATAGGCTACAGCAGGCACAGAAGAACCCACAGATGCAGGCTGCCCAGCGAAGGATGCAGCAGATGCAGTCTAGTGGGCAGATGCCAGATATGGGCAGTCTTGCCAACATGTTTGGTGGCATGGGTGGCGGCATGGGTGGATTGCCAGGTATGGGCGGTGGTATGCCAGACATGGGCGAGATGATGAAGATGATGCAGAACAACCCTGCGATGCAAAACATGATGAAACAGTTTGGTATGTAGGACCTACTAGCATCTAAAACCACTTTGGTATGTGTATAGATTAATATTCGGTTATGATGAGGATAGGTCACAATGTGGCACACACAGCATTGGCTGTGCTTGGAGCTAGCTTAGAGTAGTAGGGGAGATTCTGAAGCTCGTGGTTGTCTTTATTGTATCTCCACTGTATTTTAGGCTGCATCTCGTGGAACTGCTAATAATTGTCGTAGTCGCATTCCTCTGGAACTTAATATAGAGGGCTCTAGTTTGGCCTATACTGCGCAAGTGGGTTAACGCGTGTTCTGAAGTTGTGAACTTGCCGCGCACCCGACATCATTTGACGCCGATTCCAGGCTGGCTAGATCGTAAGAGGTTGCTAATGCTAGCCAGAGCTTCGACATCCATTGATATTTATATCTTAGTAAGCGGAAACGCTTGCGTATCGCTACGCTCATATATAAATAAAGCGCAACGTATGCACTTCATCAGGTTGCAGCTCGTGAACTGATTGGGAGTCACTCCTGGGCCTAGGCTCACGACCATGCCACTGTGCACAGATGCATTCCACGGCAATAGAAGATTGTCACTTCTATCTGCCTCGTAGGTTCTACAGGACTTTACTGTACACTCTTGCTTGATTCGAAGGATGAGACCCAGTGAAACCATGTTATGATGCCGCTGCCGCCGAGCTGAATTCACTGCCCGCGGTCTATACCACACATTAACGTGACGAGAACCACGATATGGTAAACCGGAACCAGAAAAAGCCTCACAAGTACCCCAAGACAATGACTCGGGAACAGCCTGCCCCCACGCCCGAATCTGCCCGATCTCATTCGCCCCAAACCCCAAACGATCGCCGGACGACAGGCCCAGGCACCCGCCCACCCGTCACCGGTTAATCGCCGGAACTCGGAACAGCCTAGCCGTCCCCTGGAGCCATTATTCCGGTACGTGTATGTCTGTAAGCTTCTTATCCGGGACAGCTGCCTACCCCGCCCCCGCTATCAATACCTCGTAAGCAGATAATCACAAGTGGAAAAGGTATATAAAGTGCGTTTGACTTTCCGCACCATTTCCTTCAAGGCCCTTCCCATTACTGGATATCGTGCAATTCTAGCAGTATTCAGCTATCAGGTATACACAGGCTAGATCAAGGTATTAGTGCCCCGCTACCCCACCGTCACCTGGGCAATAATCCGGCTACTAACCGCCCAGGCTAAATGATGGGGAAAACCGGGGGATAACGGATAGCCTGCTATGACTTATGCAGAAGAATTTTCCGGCGCTTTTCGCTGGTCAGCTGACCACAGTGCCGTAAGAACCTCTCAGTGTGTGGCTCACAGCCATATACTGCTTTGCACAGCCTCGCCGTACACTTAGCCACTTCACGCCTGCCATAGATACACACGCAAAGTGAACTGGCCGCGCGTTGGAATCCGACCATTATCGTGACCGTTTTCCGAGACTCGGCAGCGGCGCAGGGCCGGGTAACACGAAAACTAAACGGAGATGCGCGAGTCTGTGACTGATTAGCCGGTAAGTTCCGGTAGAATAGAGTGTGTCTGAGTAGCCAAGTCAATGTGATTTAAAAGGTGGGCGGGGGAGCAGGGTAAGTGTCTAATAGATTAGCGTAATTTAGATCATGTGTCAGTCGCTGGTTGCTAGGGACTTGTGGGAATGTTCTGATCGGAACGGCTAATTACTAATTTTTTTATAGTTATGGGGAGATATGCAGGACCTATGCAAAGACGCCATTAGCGGTACTCCAGACTCAAGCCGAATGCCCGAAGAATTCCGAGGGACAAGAATCTGGGTGGGAGACCATCCTTCACAGATACCAAGGGTAGAGCGTCATATCGCGTGCAGGTTGATGTGGGTGTAGCAACTTAATCCCTCAGCTCATTGAGGCAGGTCACCTCGCTTATATGACGAAAATTTCTCGGAACAAATCTCCACGGCTGTGCTGCGGACCAATCCCAACAAGGCAATATGTAAAAATGTAACAATATGTAATGGGTTGCTCCGTAGTTTCCCGGGACGAAAAAGGGATGCCTCCCAGCAGCCCTTACCCAGCCCTAGCCCTACCCCACAAGTTTATTTTGCGAGATGACCAAGGCATTTGGCGCAGAGTGGCAGCAAAAGTGCGAGAAAAGCTTAGATAGAGGAGGACCAAGGCTGTAGGGAGTGTTTATAGTGGATAGAGCGTGATTAGTTGCCGCGGAAACCCTAAATACCAGCTTTCGGTCGCCGGGCGAAAAAAAATCGGAAGTCAAGTTGCTTTTCCAAGTTACTTCTTCAAGTTACTTATTCCACGATAATGATCCGGGAGGTGAATCAAACTTTAGCGCCAGACTAGGGACACCCACGCCTCGAATATATAAGGGACAAATCTCCCAGACAAGGATCATCACTCAGCTTCTCAGCTATCAACTTCTACACACAGCTACTCAGCTACCACACACCAGCTACCGCACAAAATGGCCCCAGCTGTCAATATCACGAAACTCCACCCACACGGTGTCGAGCCACACCACCACACTGAGCTCGAGGAGGAGCTCTATGAGGTTGCCCACATTGACTACGACAAGGTGCACATTCAGCACAACCCCTCTGTGGCTTCCCTCTACGAGGACGCCCTGGTATACGAGCGAGGCTCTGCCATCAACTCCACTGGCGCTCTGGTTGCCTCCTCGGGCAAGAAGACTGGTCGATCTCCAAAGGACAAGCGAATCGTTGATGAACCTGGCTCCGTTGACCACATCTGGTGGGGACCAGTTAACAAGAAGCTTTCTCAGAACTCATGGCTTATCAACCGAGAACGAGCCATTGACTACCTGAATACTCGAAGTCGAATCTACGTTGTCGACGCTTACGCCGGTTGGGATCCAAAGTACCGAATCAAGGTCCGAGTCGTCTGTGCCCGAGCCTACCATGCCTTGTTCATGCGAAACATGTTGATTCGACCAACCCCAGAAGAGCTCAAGAACTTTGGCAAGCCAGACTTCACCATTTACAATGCCGGCGCCTTCCCAGCTAACCGATACACCTCTGGTATGACGTCGCCAACCTCCGTCGCTATCAACTTCAAGGAGATGGAGATGATTATCCTTGGTACCGAGTACGCCGGTGAGATGAAGAAGGGTATCTTCACCGTCATGTTCTACCTGATGCCAATCCGACACCAGGTTCTCACTCTGCACTCCTCCGCCAACGAGGGCGTCAAGGGCGACGTTACCGTCTTCTTTGGTCTCTCTGGTACCGGTAAGACCACCCTGTCTACTGACCCTAACCGACAGCTCATTGGTGACGACGAGCACTGCTGGTCCGATGATGGTGTCTTCAACATTGAGGGCGGCTGCTACGCCAAGTGCGTCGGCCTGTCCCAGGAGAAGGAGCCAGAAATCTTCAACTCTGTCAAATTTGGCTCTGTCCTTGAGAACGTTGTCTTTGACCCACATACCCGAGTCGTTGACTACGAAGACACCACTCTGACTGAGAACACTCGAGTCTCTTACCCAATTGAGTATATTCCAAACGCCAAGGTGCCATGTCTGACCAACAACCACCCAACTAACATCATTTTGCTCACCTGTGACGCCCGAGGTGTCCTGCCACCAATCTCCAAGCTCACCAACGAGCAGGTTATGTACCACTTCATCTCCGGTTACACCTCCAAGATGGCCGGTACCGAGGACGGTGTCACTGAGCCAGAGGCCACCTTCTCTGCCTGCTTCGGCCAGCCCTTCCTGGTGCTGCACCCAATGAAGTACGCTAAGATGCTTTCCGACAAGATGACCCAGCACAACGCCAACGCCTGGCTCATCAACACCGGCTGGGTCGGCGCCTCCGTCTCCAACGGCGGTAAGCGATGCCCACTCAAGTACACTCGAGCTATCCTCGACGCCATCCACTCTGGCGAGCTCGCCAAGGTCGATTACGAGACCTTCGCTACCTTCGGCCTCAAGGTTCCAAAGAGCGTCCCAGGCGTCCCATCAGAAATCCTTAACCCAGTCAACGCGTGGGCTTCCAAGAAGGAGTTCGACTCTGAGGTTAGCAAACTGGCTACCCTCTTTGTCGATAACTTTGAGAAGTACAAGGCTGATTCTCTGCCAGAGGTTATCGCTGCTGGTCCAGCTGCCTAAATTAGCAAACGCGCTACCAGCTAACCCAGGCATACCACAGTCATTGCTAACAAAATACATACAATTGCATTAATACAGGAGTTTGATTTGAATCTGTACTGCTCACTTCAGAAATCTCATACATTTCTCTCATCTCGATGCCGATCCTCCGATGTTGTCTCAGCCTGCGTACCCTGTCCTGTGATCATGAGTCCTTGTCCACTGCGACCAGACTGATTCAGTTAGATCCCAGCACATGACTGCACCCTTGTCCGTGTGTAGCTCCGAGACGGCCCGGCTTCCCTGTTTGGCAAATTCTAAGATCCAGCCTCGATCGGTGCCTGGAATTGCCGATGCGCGAAAATTATATTAATAGATCGGCTAACCCCGGACGTCTGGGGTAGCCAAGATTGGTTTAAGCTGACAGGGTGCCTCCCGTGAGGCTGGCGAGAACAAGCATGCGATATTGCTTTAAGAAGAACTAACCGAAATGTAGCAATCTATAGTAAAGGCCTGGTGAGGATACAACACCATTTAAAATGTAGCAATCTATAGTATAGGCTTAGTGAGTACACAACACCATCTAAATCCCTAACTGAGCGTACCGCTTCAAAGTATCGATACAACTAACAGGGACTCTAAATCTGTTACCTTATGTACCACTGTAAGGGACTGCATTGCGTGGAACAAGGTAGAAGGTGTGGAAGCGCGTTGGGACAATCCATCATTTCGTTATAACAGCCAACAATGTCCAGCCGATCGAATTGCTAGTGGCGGTATCTAATCTTATCGATCACCCACGGAGTCCGTCAACCAGCTAGACTTATTGCTATTTGCTTGTCTACGTGAAAACACGAGTGGAGTTATTTGGCCCTGTAGAAGGTGCCAGCGGGAGAAGCGAACAGTCCTCCAACCATTCAAAATACATATACAACTTGGCATATTATCACGCTAGATCAATCCCCGCGCTAAACACCTCTATGAGACTGACTCAGTCTTTGTTTGGCTTTGACCAAAGTTGGACAGCACCAAAATCACACCCCCAAAATGGCTCAATGCCCTAAACACTAACCGTAGCAGTAGTTTTAACGTAAGATAAATCTAAACATAAGAGTTCAGATAGACAGTCACGGCAAAATTTCCAAGCACGCTTCTCAGGCATTCCAGACCACCGTAGTGTTGTGTTGTGTGCGCTAAGGGGTACTCCCAACTTTTAACCAATATGTGGAAGTGGGCTCAAGGTGGGTGAGTATACTTCAACTGGCCCTCTGTAGATACTAACTTAGTCTTTCTGCGCTGACTGGCTCGGCGGAACCAATCTATGGACCGGAGGCTTTCCGATCTGTTGCCGACACTGTCAAGGGCGTTAATCCATACGGCAAGCTTGAACGAAGTGATCTAGAATGGCGAACCCCTGGCACCTCCAACGTTGAGACTCAGACTTTCTACTTTCACTCTATTGCCACTGGCCACTACGGTTTTGTCCAGGTCATCCATTCCAACCCCGTTGGACTTCACTTTACCGCCCAGTTCACCTGTCTGGTTCGACATGACGAGAAGCCAGAGGAGAGCGTGTGGTCCTCTACTAACCTGGATGAATTCCTCGCCAATGGCACTGACTTCCAGGCTGAGGGCCTTAGCATCACCCTTAATGAGGACAACGAGTACGTCATCAGCTCCAAGGTCAACGAGGAGGCAATCATCGATATCAAGGTGTCTCGTGGCGACTGTCCAGGCTTCAAGATTGGTAAGGATGGTAACTCTCTCTACGGCGAGGACCTCGAGAACCCATGGGGAACCATGCGACACATTTTCTGGCCCCGAGCCTCCACCAGCGGCAAAATCGTCATCAAGGGCAATGAGATTGTGCTTTCCAACGAATCGACCCGATCCATGTACGTCATGGCCCTGCAGGGAATGAAGCCACACCACGCCGCTGCCCGATGGAACTTCCTGAACTTCCAAGGTCCCACCATGAGCGCCGTCGTCATGGAGTTCACCACGCCACCATCCTACGGCTCCCAGACAGTCTCCATTGGTGCCATCACTCGAAACGACGAGCTGGTGGCCACCGCTGTCGACGTTAAGGTCACTCACCTGGACGCTGTGAACGACGATGTCGACTGGCCGGCGCCAAAGAAAATCACCTTTGACCTCAAGGGACCAAAGATCGACTCCGAGGAGACAGTCACTGTCCACGTGGCCGGCTCGCTAGACAACATGGTCGACCGAGTGGACGTCATGGCTGAGATTCCCGCCTTCCTCAAGAGGGTGGCCGCTGGCGTCTCAGGTGCGAAGCCATACATTTACCAGTACTCAAATCCAATGAAGCTGACGCTGACGGTCGATGGCAAGGAAATCACAGAGGAGGGACACGCTTTCAACGAGGCTACTTTCATTTCCTAGGAGCCTGGTTGCTAGCGCGAAGCAACTGTTAAGAATCATCTCGTTGTTTCTGGAGTCCTCTCAGTACCGCTCATGCACTGGTCCTTGCCTCACGCAGTCATACGGGTGGAGAAACGAGTTAATGGTAATTGTCTATGTACATTCAGGCGTCGTAGGCCTAAGAATAAATGCTGAGTTTAATGTGACAGCACTGTTACCTAAGAAAGAGGGCTGAGGTCTTTCAGCCCTGACGTTCTCAGTCGAAGCACGCTTTTTCATAGTATTGACCGTGCTAAACAGTGTGAATACTAGGCACTTTTTGTTGTGTCCAAGTCATCTGGAGACTGCTTCTGCGGTCAACCTGCCTCCTGAGTGTGCCTGGTGATGGCTACTGATCCATATCGATTAAAGGCGGGATATTACCTTCTGAGCCTTCAACCGCAAACAACATTTGTCACTGGTTTTCGGTGCACAGCGAATTACATCGCTGCGTCTTCGTTTCTGTTTGAACGCCGTTGTTGGCTACAGCACTGTACTCATCATGCTGTAACTTGTAATCACCAGGAACAAAACCTGTACGAGCCCCCAAATAAACGGAATCCACGTCGACATGCCGAACTTCCCCGACGTGTAGATAGCCCCTACCACCAGTCCCACCACGCTCCCACTGAGCGTCGCTTCCACGCCCGAAATCAGCGCATACGACACAATTATCCACAAAGATCCCACCACTCGCTTGTGCATTATCGAGGCCCAGGCCGCGGCACACATGTGAAAGGACAGTGAAAATATCAGCGTCCAGTACAGCGTGAACTTCCAAATGTCATAGGGATAATACAGGAACGCAAGCGAGTAGGCCGAACCGCTCTTCAGCGGTAGATGCAGCGACGGAAAGGGGGGAACAATGTATCCGACCGGAACATCATTTCCAACCACCACTAAGCTACTCTGGCTCATCACCTGATGTGTTCACGTGATTTGAATATAACCAGCGTTGACGCCAGGCCCGGTACAGGTTTTACTCAGCCGTTCCAGGGTCGCCTGCTGTTATGGTGTGCTTGAGTGCGTGTGCGTGGTGACGATGGGAGCGCGTGCTTATCTTATCGAGCTGAAACCATAGCATCGTTGAAACGAGAGCGCAGCACCGCACCATATAAGGCAATACCGTATAAGGAATCAAGCATAGGAGCCAGGGGTCTAAGAATACGTTTACCGCGCACAGTTGGATACATTCTCAGCAGTACCTATCCTAATAATAGCCCAGCAATACACATTTACACAGATAAACACACGCACAAGGGACCACACATCTCTCGCTAAGCCCGGAATATGCCTGAGTTCCCGGACGAGCTCTGGATAGTTATATTTGAGTACCTGGATATTCCGGACCTACTGTCTCTGTCCCGAGTCAGCCACAAGTACCGAACGCTAGCCACGGATGACCAGCTCTGGCACCGCCGATTCGTGGACACGTCCAAATGGCTCAACACGATATATCCCCTGAGGCCCAGCATCATGGACCTCTTTAACCAGCATATCCTTGTCTCCACTACCCAGCTGTCACCCATTCACAAGCCCGCCTACCTACAGCTCACAATGACCCTAGCACAAAGGCTCAAGCGGGACTCGCTCATACGCAAACTCACGGCGCGGCCCACGCGGGAAGAGCTCATCGAGAAAGGCGTGGTTTCTCGCGGTGGTAACTTTGCCGCCACTCAGAAATCGCTCGAGCGACAGAAAGTCGTCGACGTTGTCAATGGCTTCTATCACGGCAGGGACCGGCCATCGTACGAGACTGCTGTTCGCAAGGGAATCATTAGAGACGACTCCGACGAGCCAAAACCTGTGAGGACGCTCACGCGAATGTTCACCTACTGGCTGGCCCAGTCGGGCTACCAGCGCCAGAAAGCCGAGGCGCCCACCAGAGCCAACGTGCTAAGGATAAGACGAAAGTTTGAGCAGATGGGCAGGGCGAGCGAGCAGGGCGGGGGGCGCAAGTGCGCCCGGGAGTGTAATCTAGGTGCTGTGGCTAGCCTTCGTCAGAGGTTTCTGGTGATGGCTTAGCCGCAGCGCGGAGATTGTATTTATTAATTTTGGTGTTGGTTTGTATTCTAATTATGTTTCGTTCTGATAGAATAGCGCGAGAGATTTCTCAGAATACAGATGTGCCAATAGTTCCAGGTCATTGACTCTAGACTATATAATACTGACTAGGCTCGCTTACTCCTCCTCCACCTTGCCCAGACCCGTCGATTTGAGCAGCACATCAATGTCGGTAGGCTTCCAGATCTTCTGGTAAATCTTTCCATTGGACTGTCCGACAGTGGCAAACTCGAGCTTCTCGCTGGTGAGGGTGGTACTGTCCATTGTCTTGGACAAAACCTTCATTGCCAGCTCGCAGGCCTGGTCCAGAGTCAAGTCGTCCTTGTAGTCCTGCTTCAGTAGGGTCTGAGCAGACGCGTTGTTTGCGCCCACACTAGTAGCCTTCCACCCGCTGTAGTTTCCGGATGGGTTGGATGTGTAGAGCTGGAAACCGTGAATATCGTCGTGACCGGCGTAGATAAAACTGACGCCGAATGGTCGCAGACCGCCGTGTTGCGTGTATCCCTGCTTCACGTCACTGAGTCGCTTGACAAGGATCTCAATTGGTGTCTCTTCGCCGTACTCCTCTTTGTAGTTCTGAGCAAAGACTCTCAGAAAGTTGACGAGCTTTCCGGCATCAGAGTCAATACCCGCGACGGCGCAGACAGTGTGATCGTTCAGAGTGTACATCTTTTCAGCACAGGTGTCCTGCTCCAAGAGTTTACTGGTGACTTTCTTCTCTGCGGCGAGGACAATACCGTCCTTGGCCAGGATACCGATGGCGGTACCAGCATGTTGGATCGCTTCAAGGGCATATTCAACCTGAGTTAGCACAGTCAAGCAAAAAAAAGGATCGATGAAGAGGCAATGGCAGCGAAGCGGTATTCCTAGTTGTTTAGTCCATATACAAAGCACTAGCTTTATGAGGCGATTCGTCAGCGGCACACCTCTTAGTGCCACCACATTGATAGTTATTCAGAATGTGATTTCAAATGAGTCCCTAACCGCTGTACCGTATCAATAGCTAGTCGTGGTACCACCAACTAGAGTGAATCGCCATCGACCCCAGCCATTGCCAGCCATTGCCTGTCAAGGAAGCCAATATATACATCTCATGGCCCGCTCTCGTGTTCTTTGTGGTACCCACCTGGTACAGTCTTCCTTCTGGCGAGAAGATGGTTGTCCTGCTGTCGTATCGTCTAGATCCCATTGTGGCGAGTAGGTGGGAGCATCACCATGAATCTGCCACAAGGTTGGACGCGTCACGTAGCGCCCTCGGGCCATTATTTTTATCATAACGAGAGCACTGGGGAGAGTACCTATGATGTTCCGAAGGACAACAACGATAAGAAACAGAGGGAATCCAGGGCTTCTTTGAACGCACCAAAAGGGCCAAAAAACGGGCGAGTTAGCGACAAAGACAGGCGGCAGCACAAGAGCGATAGAGGCGACAGGAGCGACAGAGGGGAATTCAAGAAAAGGAAGAGGAAAGCCGATAGGCCCCGGTTCAAGATTCCGCTGCTCGGCGCCGGCGGTTCGTGGGTTTTGGTGTTTTGCAAGAGCGGTAGACGGTTCGTCCACAACACGCAGACCAAAGAATCAAAGTGGCTACCCGACGAAGAGCTACAGAAGGAGATTGATGAGTTAGACAGCGATGATGTGATAAAGCTGGTTGCAAAAGCCAGGGGACTGAATCTGGACGGGAAGAGCTCTAAGGACCGGGTTACACAAGATCAGAAAGTTGAGCCTGAGGTTGAATATAGAGAGGATACTGTGGATCGGGAACCTCATAAGCCGGAAGAAGAGGAAAGAGAACCAGAAGCAGAAGTATCTGATGAGAGTGAAGACGAGAATGAAGAAGAGGATCAATCAGCGGAAAGCGAAGATGAACCAACCGGAGAGTTTGAAATCAATGAAGAAAGCGAGACTGAAGACCTCACAGGAGAAGAGAAGCGACAAGTCTTCTTTGATCTGTTGGAGAACACCTGTGATCCATACTCCAACTGGCCAATTGAGCTGAACAAGGTGGTGGAAGACGAGCGGTATGATGTTTACGATTCGTTCAAGGACCGACAAGACGCGTATGACGCATGGGCCAAAGACAAGATTCAGCGACTCAGGGTGGCCCCGGTGAAAAATGAGAGTCTGGAGGCTCAATTTTTGAGCTTCGTACAGGCGAATTATTCTTCCAAGACACCTTTTTATGTTGATTTCAAGCGAAAGTTCAGAAAAGTGCCGGGATTCGACTCAAAACTGGGTGACAAGGAGAAGGAGAAGTTGTTTAGAGAGTACCACACGCTCATGAAAAAGCCGGAAAGCGTGCGGAAGGAGGAGTTCAGAAAGCTGGTCAAATCAGGAAAAGATCTTGAGACAGATGCCAGGTATTACATTGTGTCTCCGGAGGTGCGAGGTCATTACATCTGAAAGGGGCTAGTCTATGGATGCTGTCTATGGTCATTTTTTGGGTTCTTCAACTTCTTCAGGCTTGACAGACTCAAATCGGAACTTTTCCAGACGCTTGTCCCACCATCTGGACCGCTCGTTGGCGAGCCAGTTGAATCCATCGTCCTCCCCAGACTCTGGCGGCTCTTCCTCGTCTTCCTGCAACAACTGAACGATGAGATCTTTCTTCTCATAGCCAATTTTGTACTTGCCATTTAAGACCAGATCCTTCGCCACCAGCTCTCGGGTTCGGCCCAAAGACTCGATCGCGGAAACTCGGTCGGCAGTCTCATCGAGCAGCTCATCGAATCCAGGCTCAGAGGCAATCTCGTGGAAAGCCTGCATCATTGGGACGGAATCAGCCTTGACGAGAGAATTGGAGTCGATGGTGAAAATGTTGAGATCGTCGTACCGTTGGATGTAGTCAGGTCGGGTCATAATTTGTCTGGCCCGCCACAGTGGAATCTTGGGTACTTCCTGATCGGCCTCGGCCAGTTCCTTGGAGTTGAGTCGCTCCAACCTTTGGGTTCGGTCGATTTTCACCATCTCACGAACCAAAAACATGGCACTGGTGGAGAACTTGCCGCTCTCCATGACATCATCATCCATACCCTCGCCCAGCAGGCCGCACTGGTTCAGGAACCACGTTTTCTCCTTGTCAATCAGCTCGTGACAGGCCTCAATCATGTCGTAACGGTGAGCCACCGCAGCAATGTGCTGAGGTCGGCCTCCGATGAGATTATACACCTCGTTGGCGTCATTCTTTGATAGACTCTGGCCATTGTACAGCTTTCGGGATCGCTGGATCGCCTGGATCGCCTGGCTTCGGCTGAGATCGTTCACGGTGATGACGTCCAGACGCGTGGCCAGCTTTTTCAGGCGTTCGTACAGCCAGTAGTCGTCACTGTTGAATACGATGGTGACCAGGCCGGCACCGGAAAGCGATTCCGCTTTCTGCTGCAGCAGGTGAACCATGCTTTCGGCTTGTGCCTCGTCTCTGGTGAGTAGATGCGCATTGTTGATGACCAAGACCAACGGCCGCTTAGCCACCTTGCAGTACTCGACGGCCACGCTCTCCAGGGCATTGAAGGCTCGCTCAATGTCCAACAGGGCAGTGGTGTCTCGCGGTCCTCGAATCGAAAACAGCGAACCTAGATAGTCCTCGTGAAAGTGAAAGTTTAAAGCCTTGCCCAACCTGATTCTCATAATCTCAGGGTCTGGGTGTGCGTCCAGAAAGACACAGTTCTTGCCACCAACCTTTCTCATTGCCTCGAGGATCATGCTCGTCTTGCCTGTACCCTTCTCGCCAATCAGTAGATAGTACCGTCCAACAATAGCACCGGAGACGATTCCGTCAATGAGATCCTGGTGCTTTCGCGCGACCCAGCCCTCATCGTGTTCCTGGTTGGTTCTGTTGTGCATGGTGAGCTCGAAAGCTGGATCGCCGTCGGTGAAGGCATGTCGAATCTTTCGCTGGGCATTGTAACCGTAGCCCTTGTGGTAGGCGATACCGGCGAGTCCCAGCATGGACAGCGAGGCAATCATAACACCGGAGGTCTCAGCGGCCTTCTTTGCCGCGTCATACCATCGGCTCCTCTCGTCTTTCTTTTCCTCGTCTTTCTTCTGCTTGCCCTCGCCTTCCTCCTCGGGAAAGTCGAATGGAAGATTCATAGTTGGAATCATGCGGGCGGGCCGCGTGCTAGAAATTGAGCGGCCAGCGCTCGGTCTGAGAGCTCTAGCACGGAGCAGTCGAAGCATCTCTATTGAGCGAACTCTGAGCGAAGCAGAGAGTGAAAGAATGGAAGGGTGAGGTGCAGTCAACTCCTATTGGTGACAGGGTTGTTACGCGGCGCAGCGACGCCAACACCATACATGTAACATGCGATACATGGTGAGACACCGTGTCACATTACACATGTCGTGGGTTGAATAGGAGGAGAAAACAACAGGGGAATGATGTGGTTTATATATGTTTTCAGGGCAGGGTAGATCAGCCGTGTGGTCTTAGTATAGCGCGGTAGTAACCGTACCGGGCGCGGGTTGGGGGTGTTCTGATGATGGGTATGCGTGGATGTGAGATGGTATGAATGAACAGGTATATTGTAGCGCTATAGAACAATCGCTAATTTCACTCTAAAGTCCGTCCCTCGGGTGTTCAGCGTCGGTTGTCAACACGTACAGTACGTATACCGTTATACGTATACGAGGTTTTGTGACCTCTTGGACGACACTCTTAATGTCAGGGTTACCCTGTTACAACACCACTCAGTTGTGTTACCCTCCTTGCCTAAAAGCTATATAAACCCTACAATTTCCCCAGTTCCTCGCCACTGTCACTACAGTGGGCTTTTTTTAAGCTCTCACTGGCCGGTTTACTAACGATATAATGCTATGAATTTTGCTTTGACTCGTCCCGAAAGCGTAGTGCTTGTTCTCACGCCTCTGACTTCAGGCGCCTAAGATGCTTATTGCTCTATTAATTGGAAATGGTGACAATATTTTCTGAAGAGCTAGCTTGACACCTTGTCAGCCTAATTAGATGTAGTACTGAGTAATCAACTGCCCTTAGAATCTAGCGCCAGAAACCGGATACAACGTGCCGTCCAGTCATATGCTCTTCGGCGCCCAGCCGGCTGGGGTCTCAGGTCCTTTTGTTAACCAACAAACCATTTATTGCATTCACCAACATTATGGAAGACTCGCTCATGACTTCTGCAATCTA